>JANAVB010020999.1:2554784-2594784 GCA_029216955.1 Iris pallida
TCATACGTAGGATAATTCTTCTCGTATCTTCAATTGTTCTCGAAGCAAATGAAATCATCTTATCCCTTTGCATAAGCACGCATCCCAAATCCGTCTGCGATTCATCGCTAAATATTTGAAACCCTTCCTCCGGCCCGTCTGAAAGTGCAAGGATCGGCGCCGAGATGAGCCGTTTCTTTCACTCTTGAAGCTCGATTCACAGGCATCGTTCCACCTCGAATGCGACTCCCTCTGGGTGAGGCGAGTCAGAGGCGACACAATTTTGGCAAAATCTTTCACGAATCTACGGTAGTAGCCCGCCAAGCCGAGGAAACTTCGGATGTCGCCTGCTGAGGTAGGCCGCTTCCATTCGACTATTGCTTCAATCTTCTTTGGGTCCACCGTGACGCCTTCAGCTGAGACAACGTGCCCAAGGAACGTCACGCTGTTCATCCAGAACTCGCACTTGCTTAGCTTAGCATAGAGTTGATGTTCGCGCAGAGTCTGTAGCACGTCTTCAAGTGTTCCACGTGCTCGTCCTTGCTCTTCGAATATATAAGGATGTCATCGATGAATACGACGACAAATGTTGTCTATGAACGGTCGGAACACCCGGTTCATTAGATCCATGAACGCGGGTAGGAGCGTTGGTCAAGCCGAAGGGCATGACTAGAAATTCGTAGTGACCATATCGAGTTCGGAAGACGGACTTCGGCATGTCCTCGGACTTGATCTTCAATTGATGGTAGCCTGAGCGAAGATCAATCTTGGAAAACACCGTCGCCCCTTGCAGCTGGTCAAACAAATCGTCTATCCTCGGTAACGGGTACTTGTTTCGTACCGTGGCTTTGTTGAGTTCCCGATAATCGATGCACAGCCGCATCGATCCATCATTCTTCCTCACAAATAACACTGGGGCACCCCACGGGGAGACACTAGGGCGAATATATCCGCGATCTAGTAACTCTTATAGTTGTGCTTTCAGTTCCTTCAGCTCTGCCGGCGCCATTCGATAAGGTGCTTTGGATATCGGTCGGGTGTTCGGGAAGGTGTCGATGCTGAATTCTATCTCTCGGTCCGGCGGCATCCCTGGCAACTCATCTGGAAATACATCAGGAAATTCTTCCACGATTTCAGTCTGGGCCGTGCTTACAATCTCCGTTTTCGTGTCTCGAACTGATGCTAGGTACCCGCTGCACCCAGAATGCAACATACGCCTTGCCGAAATTGTCGATATCATCATTGCCGACTTTGATGCTGCTCCGCACGAATAGGAGAACTCGGTTTCGCCGGGAAGGCGGAACACAACTCTCTTTTCTGCGCACTCGATCGTTGCGTGGCATGCACCCAACCAATCCATGCCGAGGATTATATCGTACTCCTTGACGTCGAGGACGATAACTTCCAAGGATAGATTCTTCCCTCCGATGCATATGTAACCATCCCTACAAATTTGAGTGGCAGAAATATCTACTCCCCGATGGAGTGCTAACGCTAAGATTCATATCTAAAAGTTGCGTAGGTAGTTGATTTTCTTTTACAAAGTCGGCAGATATGAAACTATGCGTAGCAACCGAATCGAACAATACTCTAGCAGGCATATTTTTATAGAGTAGTATACCTGTCACGACAGTGTCGGACGCAAAGGCTTCGTCCCGAGTCAGTGCGTAGACTCGACCTTGCGCCCCTTGGCGATTTTGTGGGTTCACGGGTACCGCGTTTGCGCCATGGGCGGGAGGCGCCCTGTTCTGGTTCTGGATGTCCCTTGGTGGATGTTGGTTCGCCCTTCCCATGCGATAAGCTACCACCTTGTGACCTAGCTGGCCACTCTTGAAGCATCCCCCTCGGCAATCGACCGCCAGATGTCCCATCTTGCCGCAGCGATGGCACCGTACGCCTGGGTGAGGCCCCCGATACTCGGACGTGTTCTGGCGCTTTGGCGCACCAGATCCTCCCGCGTCGTGAGGACGCTTGTTGAAGTTGTTGCGAATGCTTGATCCGCCCTTTTATGACGCTCGACCGAAGATCCGCTCACTGTCAAGGGCGACGTTATATGATTCCCTGTACGTCTGGCATCTCTGGTTCATGACGTCCCGACGCAAATCCTCATTCAGGCCTTACTGGAAGCGCTCGCACCACGCCTCCGTGTTCGGCAGAAAGGCCCCGGCAAACTTCGCAAGCTTCATGAACTTCGCATCGTAGTCTTCAACGGACAAGTTTCCTTGCTTCAAGGACATGAATTCCTCTTCCTTTTGTCGACGAAGGGCACGAGGGATGTATTGCTCGAGGAAGGCCAGTTTGAACTGTAGAACCCTAGAGGGGGGGTGAATAGGGAAATAAAATATAAACTACAACAATTGATGCAATAAAGGCACTTTAAAGAAAAGAGTAGAAAGATCAAACGCAAACGCAAGGATGTATCCTGGTATCCTCTTTTGAGGCAATCCAGTCCCGGAACTCTCTCCGGCTTTAATCCACTATTATCCAAATAGTACACACGAGTTTGGATCCGAAGAACTCGCCAACTTCAACACGAGTTTGGATCCGAAGACTCGCCAACTTCTACACACGAGTTTTCTTACGAAGGCTCGCCAACTTCAAACAACAGAGAATGAAAGCTTGTTGATCTTCTAACACTTGAAGATCGAAAGTGTACAACTCTTTAATACTCTAGCACTTAGGGAGAGGATGACAATGAAAAGCTTTGGAGAGTATTAATGGTGGAGCTCTTGGTTGTTGGAAAATTTATGAAGGTGTTGGTAAAGAAGCTCAAGAGAGAGAGAGAGCTTCCTTTTATAAGAAAACCAAGAGTGGGTGGCATTTAATGCTTCTGAATGTACGCAGGCCGGCATGCCGTCGGTATGCCGCGGCATACCGCCGGTATGCCGTCCAAATAGTAACGGTCATATTTATGACCGTTCAAGAGCATTAAATGCGGCCATTAATGCATGTCAGATCAAATCGAAAACTGAGTATTCAAACTTCGGTATACCGTCGGTATGCCGGAGCATACCGCCGGTATGCCGACAGAAGTCACAGAAAGTTTTAGAGCTGCTAGAAACGGCATGCCGCCGGTATGCTGTAGCGTACCGTCGGTATGCCGACAAAAAATCACAGCAACTATTGTGTTGCTAAAAACGGCATGCCGTCGGTATGCCGCAGCATGCCGTCGGTATGCCGATATTTCGAGACAACAACTTTCTGGAGTCCAAAAGCGGTATGCCGCCGGTATGCCGAAGCATACCGTCGGTATGCCGCTTTTTTGTCACAGAAACTTTTCTGGACGCGAAAACGGTATACCGCCGGTATGCCGGAGCATACCGCCGGTATGCCGCTTTTTGTCACAGAAACTTTTCTGGACGCGAAAACGGTATACCGCCGGTATGCCGAAGCATACCGCCGGTATGCCGTTCTGAATGACTTGATTTTCGATTTATGCTTTAAGTATCATCCATCCTTTAGTGATTACAGAAATACCTAGACCAGTACAGACTCGAAGACACTAAGCAGGAAGACGCCGACTTTATGCAGGGAACGCCGGTGACTGCTACAGTCTTCAAGTCCTTGATCTTCTGAGAAAAATGAATCTGAAGAACAGAAGACTAAACTACGAAGATGCTGTTAATTACTCAAAATAAAATGTGCCAACAAACTCCCCCATTTTGATAATTGACAAAATAGAGAGATAGCATCTTCAGGGAGTATCTCCCCCGTAGGTAGACAGCTCCCCCTCAATACGATTTCTCCCCCTTTGTCACTTAGTCAAAGATGGGGATAACTAAAGGAGACAGTGCATAAAAAAACGAGAGTATAGATAAAAGCATGCAGGAATATATTGAAGTGAGAACGATAATACATGCTTGACCCATACATAGCAAAAAGATAAAAGACTCTCCATCATGAGAGTCGGACAACAAAGACAACCAGAGATAAAGTCCCCGAAGGACAGCAAACACTGAAAACAACCATAAACCGGTCCCCGAAGGACCACTAAAGACAACAAATAGAAAATACACATAAAAAAAAGAACCACTAAAACACCGTAACCATCACCAAAGGAAACCCATCCCTAATCCTCTGCCGGATCATCATCACCATCATCATCCTGAGCCTGCTGGAGGGCGCCAAAAGGATCAATGCCGTCCGGGTACATAAACCCATAGGCATTGGGGTCAGAGAAACGTGGGGTCGTATACATGGGATCCTGAAGATTAAGATCCAGAAAGACATCCCGGTCTTGCAGAGTGCGCTGGATGAAGTAGCCCTGATCGTGGAAGCGAGACTGGATGAGGGCGCCAAGTCCACGAGTGTGGGTCCGCATCTGCTCCTCCGCCTGGGCCATCCTCAGATCAAAGTGGTGCTGAGTAAGTGGCATATAGCGGCCCGTAGATGGAGGGGTAGATGCAGGGGCAGCAGGAGTGGAACCCGGTTGCTCTTGGGAAGAGGAAGCACGGGAAGAAGAGGCGCCAGCTAGGGTACGGGAAACAGCAAGAAATGAGGGGACCCCATCCGAGGAGCAGAGAGACAAGTCAACTTGTTTGGCCTCCATAAGCAAGGTGATGAAAGAGCCATAGTAGAGGTTCTGTTTCCCGGAAGGCAAGGTACGCCGGAATTGCAGAAGCAGAGTCTTTGGGAAGGAAAAACGCTTCCGGGCATAGAGATGATACATGAGGACAAGAGCATCACCGGTGATTGCGTCATAGTTCCCGCCCTTTGGGAACATAGTGTGGCACACGATACGATGGAGTTCGTAGTAGAATGGCTCCAGCTGGGCTGAGAGGGCCGAAATGGCAGGAGGGTTGGGACCCTTACAGATGATACGGCAGAAGTCGTCGAAAGGAGACGCCGCCGATGAGGTGAGAGCACCCAAAAGAGGTAGCGCATCCCCTCTGTCCGGGACGCCCAAGATGGCCCCCACTTTCTTGGATGTGAGACGGAAGTGGCGGTCATTGACCATGGATTGGATGGCGGTAGGGTCGTCGTCATCCCCTCGCATGTTGCAGTAGAAAAGGCGGACAACAGCAGAGTAGACAGGAATTTGCCGCCGAAGAAGGGAGGAGAGACCGGCATCGTCAAACAACGGGACGTGACCGGGGAAGAGGTTCCAGTTGATAGCCCGTCCTTTGAACACGTTCTGGTTGACGAAGTGCTGGAACCAAAGCTCAGTCGCCAAAGCGTTGGAGAAAACGCGTTGGTCAAAGCCGGAGGGTAGCGCCACCGGGACGAAAGGGTTGAAAGAGGAGGAAGAGGATCGGGGGCGCTTAGGGTTGGCCATGAAGAAGGATTTTGGGCTTTGGTGTGAGAGGAAGAAGTAGTAGTGGAGAAGAAAGAAGAAGGAGGGTTTTTAAGGAAGAGGAGGAATATGAAGAGTTGAGTTTGAAAAAGGGTGGGGAGGAGGGAACGGTTAAAGAGGAAGGGTGATGGGGTAGTTGAAAAGGTGATGGGGTGAATTGATGTGTGGAGTAAAAAGAGGAAAGAAAAGGGGAAGGTGATAAGAAGGGTAATTAAGAGAAGGGGAGTTGAGGAGATGGGTAGTTAATGAGGGATTTGATGGAAGAGAGGGAATAAAGGTAGGATGGAAGGAATAAAGATAAGAGATTGGGCCCGCATATTAGTTCAGGAATCAAGTCCGCCGCCATCCGGCATGCCGGCGGTATACCGACGTGTACCGACGGTATGCCGAAAAATCGAAACAGAACATCATCCTGATTCGAAAAGCGGCATGCCGGCGGTATGCCGTAGTGTACCGACGGTATGCCGAGAATCGAAACAGAACCAAATTCTGCTTCAAAAAACGACATGCCGCCGGTATACCGCAGTATACCGTCGGTGTGCCGGACAAAAAGAAAGGTTATGGCTCAAAGGATAAAATGCCTAGTTCACGGCAAAGGAAAGAGAAGCGGTCTTCCGGGAGAGGCTTAGTGAAGATATCGGCTAATTGATAAGTAGTATCAATAAATTCAAGACGGATATCTCCTTTTTGCTGATGGTCACGAAGAAAATGGTGTCTAATTTCTATGTGCTTCGTGCGTGAGTGACAAATAGGGTTTTTCGTGAGATTGATAGAGCTAGTGTTATCACATTTAATAGAGGTGCAAGAATGAGAAATACCATAATCTAAAAGTGTTTGTGACATCCAAAAAATTTGTGCACAACAACAACCAGCCGCAATATATTCTGCCTCAGTGGTGGAAAGAGCAACAGAGTTTTGCTTCTTACTAAACCACGATACCAAGGACTTCCCGAGGAATTGACATGTGCCACTAGTGCTTTTTCGGTCAATCTTGCATCCGGCAAAATCCGCATCCGAAAAGCCGTGAAGCTCAAAGGATGAGAATTTCGGATACCAAAGACCCATGTTAATGGTGCCTTTGAGATAACGAAAAATGCGCTTAACGGCGCTCAAATGTGATTCCTTTGGATTGGCTTGATATCGTGCACACAAGCAAACACTAAACATGATATCCGGACGGCTAGCCGTTAAATAAAGTAAGCTACCGATCATACCTCTATACTTACGAATGTCGACCGATGTGCCATCGTCATCATTGTCAAGCTTGGTCGTTGTAGCCATAGGGGTCCTCATTGATTTGGATGAGTCAAGGTCGAAATGCTTGAGGAGGTCCTTTGTATATTTTGCTTGATTGATGAAGGTTCCTTTAGGCCCTTGTTTGATTTGTAACCCCAAGAAGAAGGAGAGTTCACCCATCATACTCATTTCAAACTCTTCCTGCATAACTTTGGCAAATTCTACACAAAGAGTGTTGTTAGTAGAACCAAAAATAATATCATCAACATAAATTTGAACCAATAAAAGAGTCCCATCATGTGATTTAATAAAAAGTGTAGTGTCAACTTTTCCCTTTGAAAAATTGTGAGAGACAAGAAAAGAGCTAAGACGCTCATACCAAGCACGAGGAGCTTGTTTGAGGCCATAAAGGGCTTTATGGAGTTTGAAAACGTGGTTAGGAAATTGAAAATCTTCAAAACCGGGAGGTTGTTTAACATAAACTTCCTCCTTAATAATACCATTAAGAAAAGCACTCTTAACATCCATTTGAAATAGCTTAAAGTCATTAAAACAAGCAAATGCACAAAGCATACGAATGGATTCAAGTCGTGCAACCGGAGCATAGGTTTCGTCGTAGTCAATGCCTTCCTCTTGGTTATAGCCTTGAGCAACCAATCGGGCTTTGTTACGAGTCACTAACCCATCTTCATTTAGCTTGTTGCGAAACACCCATTTAGTTCCAATAATGGGATGATTGCTAGGTTTTGGAACAAGTTCCCAAACCTTGCTTCGCTCAAATTGATTAAGCTCCTCTTGCATAGCTATCATCCAAAATTCATCAAGAAAAGCATCATTAACATTTTTAGGCTCTATTTGAGAGATAAAAGCCACATTGGCACAAAGATCACGTGTGGCGGATCTTGTACTAACACTTGAGGAAGGATCCCCAATGATAAGCTCCTTAGGATGATTGGTGACAAATCTCCATTCTCTTGGGAGATCCTTTGGAGGAGGCTCGAGAGGAGGAGACTCTTTTGATGGGGTCACAACTTCATTGTTAGATGAAGAAGGACGATCCTCAATAGAGGAGTTCTCCAATCCAAACAAGATGTCATCAATATCCTCGGAAGAGGAGAATGTAGAAGAGTTGAGCTCATTAAAAGAGACATTGATTGACTCTTCGACAACAAGACTTCTTTTATTAAAAACACGAAAACCTTTGCTATGAGTAGAGTATCCAAGAAATATTCCTTCATAGGCTTTTTCTTCAAACTTGCCTAGGTTATCCTTGGTATTCAAAATAAAACAATTGCAACCAAAAACCTTAAAATATTCAATAGAAGGAATTTTGTTAAACCAAAGCTCATAAGGAGTCTTCTTAGTAATAGGTCTAATTAAGACCCTATTAATAACATGACACGCCGTATTAACGGCTTCCGCCCAAAAATATTGGGGGAGCTTGTATTGGTTTAACATGACCCGGGCCATATCGCCAAGGGTTCTATTCTTTCTCTCCACAACACCATTTTGTTGAGGAGTACGGGGACAAGCAAAATCATGTCCAAAACCATTCTTTTCACAAAAACTCTTGAAATCAACATTATCAAATTCACCTCCATGATCACTCCTAATTTTGTTAATGGAAAAACCTTTCTCATTTTGAACACGTTTACAAAAAGCAACAAATTCACGAAAGGTATCACTTTTGCAAGCAAGAAAAATAACCCAAGTAAATCTCGAAAAATCATCAACTAAAACAAAAGCATAAAGTTTGCCACCAAGACTAGCTACTCTACTAGGCCCAAAGAGATCCATATGAATAAGTTGGAGGGGTCTAGAGGTACTCACAGAGTTGATGGATTTGAAGGATGACTTGGTCAACTTACTTTTCTCGCATTCTTCACATACCATATCCTTTTTGAAAGGGATGCTAGGAAGTCCTCGTACAAGCTTCTTGGAGGCGAGGCGAGAGATGGTATCCATGTTGGCGTGTCCAAGCCTCATGTGCCAAAGCCAACTCTCATCGTTCTTTACAACTAGGCACCTGTCATTGTTAGTACCTTCAACAAGATAAAGAACATAAATATTGTTTTCTCTAATGCCTTCATACACAATAGTTCTATTGGAGCTATCGGTAATGTAGCATTTGAGTTTAACAAACTTGATATCATAACCATTATCGGTAAGGTGGCTAATACTTAAAAGATTATGCTTGAGATTAGTAACAAGATAAACATTATTAATACAAGGGTAAGGAGGAGAACCGATATTACCATTTCCAATAATATAACCTTTAAGATTGTTACCGAAGGAGACGTGTCCTTCTTTCTTCATCGATAGCGTTGTAAAAAGTGAAGCATCACCGGTCATGTGCCGTGAACAACCGCTATCGAGAATCCATTTGCTTCTAGCATGAGAAGGATTCGTCACCTACAACATAAGTTGAAGATGAACATTTTGGTACCCATGATCTTATGGGTCCATGAGTGTTAGTCTTAGGAACCCACTTAAGAACTCTCATGTCAACTTGTTTTCTTGTATAACAAAAGTTAGAAGTGTGACCTACCAAACCACAATAATTGCACATCAAGGAAGATTTAGAAGAAGAAGTGTGAGTGTTATGCATGTGTGAGTTACTAATGTGAGAAGTTCTACCATGAGTGTTATGATGATAGTAAAAAGCATGATGAGAGGTGTTCTTCTTGACAAAGGGTCCTTTTCTTGTGTTAGAAAAGGAGTTGTGTGTAGTGTTCATGTAATGATTGTGCCTAGCATTGTGATGAGTGTGAGGGTGTCTTGGAGCATGCATGTGAGTGGTATTCTTATTACCTAAATTCTTACTTCGTGTAAGAAGATCATTATACTTAATAGAGGTAGAATATTCTCTTCTATTAGCATCTTGACATTTGCGCATGGCAAATTCATAGGAGCTTCTCATGGATTGAATCTCATCATCCTTTTTCTTGATGGTGTCAAGAGATTCTTGAAACTTGAGTCGCAAAGACTCCATTTCATCCGTGTCGGAAATAGGAGATTTTCCCTTCACATCAATAATGATGTTTGAGAGCCTCTCTACTTCAAGTTGAAGAGCCTCAACCTCCTTGAGAGATTTCTTGTATTTATTCCGAACACCTTTGTGTTCTTCATGTAATTCAAGAATGGCTTTCTCCAAATCATCATAGGTAAGAGTGTTTAAAGAGAAATCATCAAGTACCTCATCGGTTGCCATGAGACAGACGTTGGCATTGTGTTTGCACTCCTTGTCGTTGTCGGAGTCGCTTGCGTCGCTTTCACACCAAATGCTAGTGTTGGCGAACTTTCTAGAGGATGAGCTTCCCTTGCTAGGTTTCTCGTACTTGCTTGAGTCTTTTCGTATCATCGGACAATCCCTCTTGATGTGTCCGGGTCTTCTGCATTGATAGCATGCCGGGTCTTCTTCATTGTCCCGTCTAGAGCGGTTGGCCTTGTTGAACTTTAAGAACTTCCGGAAGTGCTTAGCTGTGAGAGCTATTTCTTCATCGTCATCCGACTCATTGTCGTCGGAGCTATCCTTGGAGTAGGACCTTGAAGCTTTGAGAGCGAGAGTCTTCTCCTTTTCTTTGGTCTTCTCCTTCTCCTTCTCTTGAATGGAGGATTCCTCTTGATCCTTCATGTCGAGCTCGTGAGTCATTAGCTTACCCATGAGGGTCTCTAGGTTCATGACGGTTAGATCGTTCCCCTCAATGATTGCGGTAGCTTTAGGGCTCCAAGCTTTCGTCAATCCTCTAAGAATCTTCCTTATCTTTTCATGAGCGGGATATTCCTTTCCAAGAGAAGAGAGAGGGTTAATAATGTCACCAAAACGAGTAAACATGCTAGCAATAGATTCATCATGCTTCATTTTAAAAGACTCATATTCTTGCGTGAGTCTACTAATCTTGGATTCCTTCACTTGTGAAGTTCCCTCGTGAGTGACTTCAAGTAACTTCCAAATCTCATTGGAAGTCTTGCAAGTAGAGATCCGATTGAATTCACTACTGTCAAGGGCACAGTAAAGAGCATTCATTGCCTTGGCATCTCGACAAGCAAGCTTCTTAATGTTTTCGGCAAGTGTTTTCCGAAGGGTGTCAGAAGCAATATCCTCAATAGCTCTGGAAGGAGTAGGAAGGCCATTTATCACGCAATCCCATAAGTCGAAATCTATGGACTTGAGATAAATGCCCATCCTAATCTTCCAGTAGTTATAGTTGGTACCATCAAATAGGGGAGGCCTATTTGTGGAGTGTCCCTCATTGTGAAACGTGTTGACGCTAGGGTTAGAGGCCATGGATCACTCAAGGAAGTAAATCCAAATCAAGAGAACAAAGCTCTGATACCAATTGTAGAACCCTAGAGGGGGGGTGAATAGGGAAATAAAATATAAACTACAACAATTGATGCAATAAAGGCACTTTAAAGAAAAGAGTAGAAAGATCAAACGCAAACGCAAGGATGTATCCTGGTATCCTCTTTTGAGGCAATCCAGTCCCGGAACTCTCTCCGGCTTTAATCCACTATTATCCAAATAGTACACACGAGTTTGGATCCGAAGAACTCGCCAACTTCAACACGAGTTTGGATCCGAAGACTCGCCAACTTCTACACACGAGTTTTCTTACGAAGGCTCGCCAACTTCAAACAACAGAGAATGAAAGCTTGTTGATCTTCTAACACTTGAAGATCGAAAGTGTACAACTCTTTAATACTCTAGCACTTAGGGAGAGGATGACAATGAAAAGCTTTGGAGAGTATTAATGGTGGAGCTCTTGGTTGTTGGAAAATTTATGAAGGTGTTGGTAAAGAAGCTCAAGAGAGAGAGAGCTTCCTTTTATAAGAAAACCAAGAGTGGGTGGCATTTAATGCTTCTGAATGTACGCAGACCGGCATGCCGTCGGTATGCCGCGGCATACCGCCGGTATGCCGTCCAAATAGTAACGGTCATATTTATGACCGTTCAAGAGCATTAAATGCGGCCATTAATGCATGTCAGATCAAATCGAAAACTGAGTATTCAAACATCGGTATACCGTCGGTATGCCGGAGCATACCGCCGGTATGCCGACAGAAGTCACAGAAAGTTTTAGAGCTGCTAGAAACGGCATGCCGCCGGTATGCTGTAGCGTACCGTCGGTATGCCGACAAAAAATCACAGCAACTATTGTGTTGCTAAAAACGGCATGCCGCCGGTATGCCGCAGCATGCCGTCGGTATGCCGATATTTCGAGACAACAACTTTCTGGAGTCCAAAAAGCGGTATGCCGAAGCATACCGTCGGTATGCCGCTTTTTTGTCACAGAAACTTTTCTGGACGCGAAAACGGTATACCGTCGGTATGCCGGAGCATACCGCCGGTATGCCGCTTTTTGTCACAGAAACTTTTCTGGACGCGAAAACGGTATACCGCCGGTATGCCGGAGCATACCGCCGGTATGCCGTTCTGAATGACTTGATTTTCGATTTATGCTTTAAGTTATCATCCATCCTTTAGTGATTACAGAAATACCTAGACCAGTACAGACTCGAAGACACTAAGCAGGAAGACGCCGACTTTATGCAGGGAACGCCGGTGACTGCTACAGTCTTCAAGTCCTTGATCTTCTGAGAAAAATGAATCTGAAGAACAGAAGACTAAACTACGAAGATGCTGTTAATTACTCAAAATAAAATGTGCCAACATGAACGTCTTCCACGAGATCTTGGCATTGGGGTTGGCCTCTTTGAGTTCCTGTTTCTTCGCCTCCTACCAGTCGTAGGCCCTCAAGTTGAGCTGCAACGCTACGCACTCGACTTTCTTGGACCCCTTGATGTTGAGGAGAGTGAACAGACTCTCAATATTTACTAGCCACCCCATGACTTCGTCAGGCTCTGCTCGACCGTTGAATTCAGGCGGGTTCATTTTCTTGAACTTGGTCATCTTGAACAGGGAGGAGGAAGACACATGTTTTGTCTTTACGGATTGCACTTCTTCCTCGGACATGACGGTCGTCGAGTTCTGTTGCGTCGCTATGGTGCTCACGATCCGGGTTAGGGCCTCCATTTTCTTTTGTTGGGCACTGACTGGGCCTGGATCTGTTCCTGCAGCTGTCGTTGCTGCGTCTCTGACTGGCGTTGTTGGAGTTCCATGAGGCATAGTAGTCGCTCCATGGCAGATTCGCTAGGCGTCGCGCCTTTGGTGCTATCCGTGCTAATCATTGTGGCGTTGACAGCAGGGACACCCAGTCCTTCCGGCATACATACAAAATTGAGCAAACCCGTTAGTATTCTCAAAATATCTACGGGCTTATATGTATGGAACGATTATTTCAGGCCGCATATGTCGAAAAGCATAGTTTTTGAAAAATTGCAACGGCATCATCTAAAAGAAGTATTTTGAAAGGTCCGAGGTGTGAACCGAGCTTTGATACCAACTTATCACGCCCCGACTCGCCGAATCGGTCGCCATCGTCTTGACTCGATATAAATCGATCCCCACGGGTCGGGACGTGATGCCGTGCAAGTCTTTAATGGACTTGCACAAGGCAAGGATGTGCAATTGTAAATTCCTTTTTACTTGACGCGTTGAAATTAAACAGTGCAGAGGGTTGAAGACATAGCATAGGAAGAAATTTAGCTTTTCATTCATAAGCTTGCAAAGTATGTGCAAGGTCATTTTTATATTACATATGCCGTTGCAGCTATATCTTTGAAACACAAAAGAAAAACTCTCGACAAGCTTGCCCTGAAATAATCCTTGTCGTTCCATACATTCACGTCCCTTTATACATTTGAACAAAGCCTTCGATCTGAGTTGGGCTTCAAAATACTTCAAAATAGGAAAGCTTCGTGCCGTCTCCCGTTCTTCAGCTTCAGGTCTAGTCTCGAGCTCCCGCAGCGCGCTCGTTACCTGGGGAGTTGGGGGTTAGCACACTTGCTAGTGGATGGAACGAACCCACTCGTCTAAATCGACACTGCTTATTAAGGATTCTAGCATACGAAGTGATCTTTCTATTTAGAACTATATGAATTGCAGTTCATATCGAAGGCTCATTTTAAACGATAACACATAACCAATTTAAAAGCATTCTTACCACGGCCGTGCTCCTTTCCTGCACAAAATATATATGATACTTACCACCTGCACAAGACAATAGATGAGCATGCAGTCTATCCTATATGCGGTCATTGGTGATATCGACACCATGAAGGACGATTACGTAGCCTTGCGACGCGTCCTCCAGTCCAGGTAGCGAGCCTAACTGGAGGTCTCGCAATGCCTCGCGCCGAAGCACAATTTCCATAATTTTCTCCTAGGCCGATTCGGTCCCAGGGCCCCGGGTACCGTCTCGAGGAAAGCTCACCTTGTGGACAAGTCGTCCTTGACCATGCGAATGTATGAACAGTTTAATATGTATGAAGTAAAATGCATAGCGTAACCATTATCAAATCACATAATCATTCCTACTCGTGCAAGGGTGCTTTCCTCCGAAACCGTACGTTCTGATTTAGCATCCCGTAGGCACCAAATTCTCCGAGGCATGATGTACCGCCACCAAGGTTTTCATAGTTGTGTTTTGCTTGGCATGAAATATATTCTATCTCTTTCTTATAACTTTATCTTTTCTCTACTTAGTGTGAACTTATAAATTCGGAGTTAACTTCTCTAGGTTGATATATTATCCCGAGCTCTTGATCTTAGTGGCAAGCATACATCCCGTTAGCATCATCGATTTGAACGTTGAACTTTAAGAATTTAGTTAGCGGGAAGGAGTAGAAAAGAAGGGGCCGAAGAACCACCCACCTAAGGAGATTGCACCGAGAGTAGGAGAACGCTTCACGACGGTCAAGCGTCAGTTACACGAACTCCTGCAATGGCACGAGCATCAAATTAGAACCCTTCCTTCAATCCTTCCTTCGAAATTCCCAAAAACGCATTCAGAAATCGACGCGAAAGCACACTATCAAATCCACGCAACAATTCGTTCAGAGAGCCAAGAAAACCAATAAAACCAACGGCAGACGGGTTGCGTCGCTCTCTTTAGAGTTCCTTCGCCAAGACGCCGCCTACCGCATCTAGGACTTATTCCAACAGTAGTCGATCCATTAGTTGGAACGGTACTCATATCACTCGTCCAAATCGATTTTATTGATGCCATGGTTTTTGTATACCAAACTCGTCGCCGAGTCAGACTAGCCATCTATGTTCCCGACCATATCTAACTTGGTACGAGCCTATTACATAGTGCTTCGCCCCAACGGGAGCGGGGCACTACAGCTTGCCCCAAAAAAAAAAAAGAAAAAAGAAAAAGAAATCAGTAACAACAGCAGCAGTAACAGTCTCCATTAGGGACTGTTGCAGTGGGCAGCCCCCCACTGCTTGGGGGCTGTAGAGCAGGGAACCCCCCTTGGCTGTCCCAAAACAGGGAGCAGTAGCAGCTGCATTCAACATGTAACACCCCAGTCCCAAAATACGTAGGACTAGGAACCTAGACATGCCAACCATATAATAAATATACGTAAGCTGTAAAATACAGTAGAATCATGACTAATCTCATCCACACAAAATAAATGATAAAATATATCATATAATGATAATGAATTGTCTTGATACAATATGTTGGGCGGAGACAAATCCACTACCAACAAGTAAATGAAAAATATATGAGAGATGAAATGATTTTGGCGAGCGAAGCGAAGACGATCAAAGTGCAATCATCTTCGAAGAAATAGAGATAATCATGGTCATGACTAGAACACCTGCGAAAGACAAGAGCACACACCTGGCGAGATAACCAGGTCCTCAGAGGGACGTAACAAGACACATAATATCATGCCAATATAACTGAATATAAATTGCTCAAATAAATAAGTCAATTGAATTATAACATGGTCCAATACACACTTATTGAACTAGCGTACCATCCCTCCAACCAAACAAGGACAGGAGATGGTAAACTAATTCACGGTGACGTATCTTTCCATGCTATGAATCCAATATGGTATTCGGACCCCAACAAGGTTCAATACCTTCTCATCGAAGTAGTAAGCTACACCTACAACCAACAAGGACAAGATGTGACGAACTAATCCGCGACAAGTTATTGTTCCAAGCCACGGTCAGATAAAGTATCCAAACCAAAAGTACTCATACCTAACGGATAAAGGTGCCTAACCGTTCT
This sequence comes from Iris pallida, assembly GCA_029216955.1. Lineage (NCBI taxonomy): Eukaryota > Viridiplantae > Streptophyta > Magnoliopsida > Asparagales > Iridaceae > Iris > Iris pallida. The sequence goes on from JANAVB010020999.1 coordinate 2,570,448, forward strand.
AAGTGATATGTAGTTAAAAACAATCATTCCTACGCATGGGCCCTGTTAAGTGATATGTAGTTAAGAACAATCATTCCTACGCATGGGCCCTGGCTAAATAGGATCGGCATAGTCCCCCTTGGGGCACCAGAGGCCCAATCAATAAGAGCATAACGTTCCGCAGAACGCCAGTGGCCGTCAGTAATCATGGGTCATCAACCCCGTATCACTAGCAGAGCTTCCGGGTCACAAGGGAAAGTGCATCGAAGCCCATACGCTAAGGAATAGTCCTTCCCGCCCAATGCCTACCATGTTGTATCCACAACATAAACCTCTATAACCGCTAAGTCAAACTAGCATGCAATTCTATTAGCGGTTAATCCTATCGCACTGCTTGTATGTACTGGCGGCCAGTCAATCACGTACATCCGTGTTCTACATGCGACACACAACTTCGTGGTACGGCGTGTCAAGGCCAATGAATGCAACACACAAGGTGGTCCCTTAAATCTAGGTTTAATGTGTAAGAAAACTAATATATAGCAGAAAATATAAATGAACAGTAAGTTCTAACAGGTTATGCCATGTATCACAGTTTATTTTGTATAAAGAAAATAATGAATAATGCATGAAATATGAGCTAAAATAAATAAACAGCAAATGTCAAGGTGTCTTGCCTAGTAGGTCGCCTAGTGTACTGCAATGATCAATGTGGCACGAACTGTGACTTCGGGTAACAACTACACAAGGTGACCTCTGATGGTGGCACGGACAGTTCCATTAGATCCAGAAGGGTCAAATTAGTTAGGATGGACATAAAGTAGTATAGAATTGGCGAGAGAACATGAATAATGGGATTAGTCACGGACGGAAGGATAATCAAAGAAATTTGATAAATAAGAAAATATATGATTTAGAAAATACTTATAGACCTTGAAAAAGAAATATATTTTATCATCCAAAATTATTATTTTTAGGTAGTTAGTAAAATCGTTTTAGGTCAAAACTATACTTTGCTTAGAAAAATATTTTATATAACTACTAGAATATATAAATGGTGTTTTAAAACTATATCTTATTAGTAAGAATATGTTTTTAGAAAAGGCTTACTCTATAAATATTGTAGTTTGAAAATTACCCTTTTTATTAGTCAAATATTTTGTCAAATATTTTTAGGTAAATACTCGTAAGTCTAAAAATTTATAATTAAATAAAATCCAAATAATATAATAATATCCTTAGGGGTTTTGAAATCCTATTATTTTTTTTATAAGTGTAAGGTCAAGCTCAATAGTATAAAAAAAACCCCATGCCAACTATTTATACAATAATATTTAATAAAGCCTACTTTTATTACATATTCTAAAATAAGTTTTAATAAAAACACTTTACCCAGGTATATATATATATATATATATATATATATATATATATATATATATATATATATATATTATATATATATATATATATATATATATATATATATATATATATATATATATATATATATATATATATATATATATATATATATATATATTTCAACTAACAAAATTAACTCCAGTAAAATATTAATTGTGAATAACTATAACAACACCTCTATTACTTTTATACTAATAAAATAAAAATAAAAATAAAAATAATACTAATAAAACAGAATGAAAAAAAGAAAATAATAGCAACCGCAGCTCTCTGCTGTTCCTATTAGAACGAGGAGGAGAGAGAGAGAGAGTGAGCGAGAGAGAGGGCGAGGGGAGAGGCGTTCGGGAGGAGTAGACGAGCGGAGAGGGAGAGGGGAAAGGGAAGCGGAAGGAGCGGAGTCTCAGGAGAGCTCGGCGGAGGCCGTACGGGGCTCGGACGGCAAGGGTAGTGCTGTGCGGACGCTGGTGGGGAGTGGAAGAGGATTCCTCGTCCGATTCCAGCGACCAACGGCCGGACACGGGAAGGCGGCAGAAGGATAAGGAGTTCTGGGAGGGCGCGGCCGGCGCGCTCGTCGACACGGGACGTAGTTCGGCGGTCGTAGACGGGGAGCGGGTCGATGGCTGCTGTTGAGATGCGACGCTCAAAAGTTCGGCGGTCGCGCGACGGATCCGGTAGGGCGGAGGTATGGAGGAAGTGGGGTGGTGTCTCCGGACGTGGCCAGGCTCGGTAGAGCGTGCCGACCATGGCGCTGGTGGGTCACCGGCTGGGATGCAAATTTGGTGGGGTTCGAGAGATCCGACGCGGCGGAGGAGGCGCACAGCCGGCGCTGGTATGGTGGCTTGTGGCGGTAAGGGTAGTCTCGGCTGCGAGGGTAGGTATGAGTCGTTCCCTTCTATTCCTTTGGGTTTCTTTTGGGTTGGATGCGGACGGTTGTGAAACTGGTGGCGAGGGGTTTACTGTGGTGGCGACGACCGAGTGTGGTGGTCGGTCGATCGTGACAGGGGTGGCTGTGTGTGTTTGTTATTTTGGGGTAGTATTTTGGTGGTCGGGTCTTGGATTAGCCGAGGCTTGGGATTTTCAGGGAGGTCACGTCGGCGGAGTTGGTCGAAGGTTTGGTGAGCAGGGGGTTCGGGAAGGAGGTGGTAATAGTAGTGTGGTGGCAGTCGTAGTATTGACCTATTGTCGGAACGGCAGGCTTGGTGATGATGATCGGACGAGGAGGGGTGGTTGCCAGCAGGTGGCGGTGGTTTGGGTAATCGGAGCGGGGGACAGTTTGTCCGTGGTGGTGGTGTCTAAGGATGAGGGTGGTGGTTGTTATCGGGGTGGATCCGATGGTGATACGGGAAGTCGGGGTAGGACAGGAGGCGGAGGAGGACACGAGCGGGGATAGGGTTAGGTTAGAGAATTTCTATTGTGTCGGGGGTGTGTCCGGCAAAAAAAAGTGTATATGTAAAGAGGATGGAATAAGAAAGTCACCCGGGGTCGGACCCGAGGTCGTCACGGCTGACACGGAGATGGATGGAACACCGACACGAGGCACACATCTTGTGGAGAAATATTTGTGGAGGAATTTGTGAATGGTAGAAATTTATGGATGAGTACCTCTCCTTATATAGGAGGTGGGAATTACCAGTTGGATAAGCATTAGAATTTTGTTAAACCCAAGTAGATAATTCAATTATTAAATTAAATCCATTTAAAATTTTTAAATCCAAATCTAAATCAATTTAAATATAATTACATTGTATCTTTTAGTTTAAAATCAAATAAGTTAAATCAAATTTCAAATATAAATATTAATTTACTATTTAAATCAATCCATAAAATCAAATCAAGATTTAAATTGCCATAATAATTTCAAAATATATTTTCCAAAAATACTATAATAATAATTTTGAAAATACATTATTATTTAAAAATAAACTTAATAAAATATTTATGAAATATATATGTATGCACGAAGAATATTATTTATTATTAATAACTGTTTTTACGAAAGACTTTTTATAAATAAAATAAACAAAATAACGGACTTGGAAATGTTGGTATGATAGCTAAAATGATTATTACATATATTATTTTAAAACTATAAAAATAGAAAAAATATTTTTCTAAAAATATGTACGCTCGCACATATTCGCGCTCGTCGAACAATTAAAAAAATAAAATTTTGTGCACAACGTACTACGTAACGTACAAATACAAAATTAAAAATTAGTACCAAATTATAAATACATAAAAAAATATTAGAAATTTAGCGATTTTACATCCTACCCAACTTAAAAAGAATTTTGTCCTCGAAATTAAAAAGTAGGGGGTTGAGAAGACACAAGGGGGTATCGATGGAGAACAAACAATGACAGTGTTTCAACAAATTCATGTCGTAAGAAATCGTGATCTAAATCATAGAATTTAACACGGGTATGGTTATGAGGGTTGCGAGTTAAGGCACGAGTAGAAGATTAAGGGTTTAAAGTTTAAATCAAGAGTATCATGCAATAAAGAATGATATGGTATCAAGAGAAAATAAGTTAGAGACCTAGTAGATATGGGTTCTTGAGAGTAGGTTGAGGCACGAATAAGAGATCGATTAGGTTCATGGCTAAATTAAGTGATTTGGAAGGTTCATGATAGCGAATATAGAGCCAAGAAAAGGGCGAGTAGTTTAAGATGAAGATATAGCAACATTGAGTGATAATGGTCATAATTGATAGGACAGCTAGAGAAAATTCAAGTACAAGTGCCTTCATCCTTCCAAAGTCGGTGAAGGCGAAAGCGATTTAAGGAGTTCAATGACGACATTATCAATTACGAATACGTGGTTCAAAGACGGTCGTATAAATTTCAAAAGAATCGTCAAGGCAGTCGTGGATGGGATTCCAAGGGGTAAGTTTAACTACATCACATCCACGTAGGTTGAAAAGGCGAACCAAAGTACATTCGGTTGATCAGACCATCCTGTACCGGTTCTGATTAGACAATATGTTAGTGAGCGGCCGTTCAATGGCATATGCCTTGATCAAGCTCGATAAAGAATTAGCTTGCAAATACTAGGCTTATATTAGCCGCATTAGTCTAGATAGTAGAACATAGGCACGATGGTAGATGATATAAGAACAAATATGAATAGTCTAAGAGTCATAAGAATTTAAATCTTGTTTATTCCTATACAATCATTCTACGGTTTTGTTGTCCAAGGCTTGGTTGACCAAATGGGTTAAATTCCTCTAGTCTCTATAGTCTAGATATTCCTATTTGTATTCTTCTTAATGGTCAATGGTGTGTCAGGTCGTGGGGTATTCTACCTAACTTAAAAGAACTAAGCTAAGGGTGTTTGGGACATCTAACTAGTAGGGTCAATCTCTAGCAAGCACGAAGGAAAGATAAGAATAATGATAGAAGGAATCAAACAAGATGCAATTGATGAGTCGAACGGTAGTTCGAATATGGAATCGAGGAAAGAGGTCAAGTATATGGATGAGATCCTAGACTTCTAATCCTACGCAGGCTTGCTTGGTACGGTAAAGTAACCAAATAATTTATCTTGACCTGCATGGGCCACCACAAAAATATGTAACGCCTCAGTCCCAAAATATGTAGGACTAGGAACATAGACATGCCAGCCGTATAATAAATATACGTAAGCTGTAAAATATAGTAGAACCATGAATAATCTCATCCACACAAAATAAATGACAAAAGATATCATATAATGATAATAAATTGTCTTGATACAATATGTTGGACTGAAACAAATTCACTACCAACAAGTAAATAAAAAATACATGGGGGATGAAATAATTTTGACGAGCGAAGCGAAGACGATCAAAGTGCAATCATCCTCGAAGAAATAGAGACGATCATGGCCACGGCTAGAACACCTACGAAAGACAAAAGCACACACCTGGCGAGATAACCAGGTCCTCAGAGGGATGTAACAAGACACATATTATCATGCCAATATAACTGAATATAAATTGCTCAAATAAATAAGTCAATTGAATTATAACATGGTCTAATACACACCTATTGAACTAGCGTACCATCCCCCCAACCAAACAAGGACAAGAGATGGTAAACTAATTCACGGTGACGTATCTTTCCATGCTATGAATCCAATATGGTATCCGGTATCCGGACCCCAAAAAGGTTCAATACCTTCTTATCGAAGTAGTAAGCCACACCTACAACAAACAGGATAAGATGTGACGAACTAATTCGCGACAAGTTATTGTTCCAAGCCACGGTCAGATACAAGTACCCAAACCAAAAGTACTTATACCTAACGGATAAAGGTGCCTAACCGTTCTAAGTGATATGTAGTTAAGAACAATCCTTCCTACGCATGGACCCTGGCTAAATAGGATCGGCATAGTCCCCCTTGGGGGCACCAGAGGTCCAATCAATAAGAGCATAACGTTCCGCAGAACGCCAGTGGCCGTCAGTAATCATGGGTCATCAACCTCGTATTTCCAGCGGAGCTTTCGGGTCACAAAGGAAAGTGCATCGAAGCCCATACGCTAAGGAATAGTCCTTCCCGCCCAATGCCTACCATGTTGTATCCACAACATAAACCTCTATAACCGCTAAGTCAAACTAGAATGCAATTCTATTAGCGGTTAATCCTATCGCATGGCTTGTATGTACTGGTGGCCAGCCAATCACGCACGTCCGTATTCTACATGTGACACACAACTTCGTGGTACGACGTGTCAAGGCCAATGAATGCAACACACAAGATGGTCCCTTAAATCTAGGTTTAATGTGTAAAAAAACTAATACATAGTAGGAAATATAAATGAACAGTAAGTTCTAACAGGTTATGCTATGTATCACAGTTTATTTTACATAAAGAAAATAACGAATAATGCATGAAATATGAGCTAAAATAAATAAACAGCAAATGGCAAGGTGTCTTGCCTGGTAGGTCGCCTGGTGTACTGCAATGATCAATGTAGAACGAACTGTGACTTCGGGTAACAAATACACAAGGTAACCTCTGATGGTGGCAAGGACAGTTCCATTGGATCCATAAGGGTCAAATTAGTTAGGATGGACATAAGGTAGTATAGAATTGGCGAGGGAACATGAATAATGGGATTAGTGTAAAACTCTTAAATTTCTACTATATTTTATCGATTTTGGTACTGATTTAAAATTTTTGTATTGTACGTCGCGTAGTCGTATTGTACGTTGTGCGCAAACGGCGTATTTCGTAAATTGCTCGTCGAGTGCGAATATATGCGATTTACATATTTTTGTAAAACATTTTATTTTAGAAGCTTGATTTTTTAAATAATAAATAATAAATAATTTTGATTATTTAAAGTTGTAAAATACGTCATATTGGAATTTCCAACTCTTTATTTTACATTATGAAAGGTTTTATAAATAGTAATTTTGAAAAAGAGGTATTATGCAAATATTCATTTCATACGGGGTACATAAATTTAAAATTCATATATATAATTCCATTTTTTGAATTTATTGATATAAATATTTTATTATTCAAAAAGATATTTAAAAATATTTATTATTTTTGAAATTATTATTATGATATTTTTGGAAAATATATTTGGAAATTTTTGTGGCCATTTTAAATCTTGATTTGATTTTATGGTTTTAATTTAAAAAGTTTAAAGGTAGAATTTATATTTAATTTGAGTTTAGATTATCTAGGTTTAAATTGGAATTTAATTTAGATATGATTTTTTGAATTTTCTAAATGGGGTTTAAATAAATCCTAATCCTTATCCAACTGGGAATTTTTACCTCCTATATAAGGAGAGGTACTCATCCATATATTGCTGCCATTCACAATTCCTCCAAAAATTATTTCTCCACAACGTGCGTGCATCGTGTCCGTGCCAACCCAAGCCAGCGTGCATCGTGTTTGTGAATCTTATTCCAGCTTCAGTACAATGATCCACGTCGTATCGGACAGCCCCCGACACGACGACATAAAATCTAACCCTACGCCCGCTGCCGTTCTCCGACTCCCCATCACCCCGCTCACCAAATTTTCGACACCACCATCATCAGCATCCTACCATTGCCAACACCACCCCGTCATCCTCTCGACCTTCAGCCAATTCCCGACCCGTCCCGACACAACCACCGTACCCCTGTTCCTAGCCACTTTCCGACCAGCATCATCTCCCGACTACCAACCTCACCACCACCGCTGTCGCCCGCACCTGCTGTGATCACCACTACCATCACCAAGACAACCACAGCCGCCTTCATCAACACCACCACAGTTTTCTGTCCTCCCCGTCTCCTCGTCCAAACCTCAGTATTCCCATCACCGAACCCCAGTTCTTCGATCACACCGTCGCCATCGTCGGCCGCAATCACCACCATATCGTCACCATCACCACCAATCCAAAAGGAAAATAAGGAAGAAAGAGAAACCCTAAAACTCACCCGATCCGACCTTGTCCCGGGCAACCGCCGCAGCGGCACGCCACCACCGGCGCCGCCCTCCGCGCGCAGATGTCCCGTTCGCCCGAAGCGCGCCGCCCAAACTACGGCGCCGACCGCGCCCATCCGCCCCTCGCTCGAGACCCCAGCGTCGCCCGTCGCGCCGTCTCCTCCCGAGCGGCGTCTCCTCCCACCAGAGCCCGTAGCCGCCAACCTCCTCCGGGGTCGACCACGGCCGTCCCCACGCTGCTGCGTACATCCGGCGTCCCTTTCCGTGCCTCCAACACAAGTCGCGACCGGAGTCGCCACCTCCTCAGGCGCGTTGCCGGCGCCTGAGCACCGATCGGCCGCTCCCCGCCACGGATCAGCCGCCACCGGCCGAGCCCTCGGTAAAAACCCTCCGTTCCCCTTTCTTCTTCCTCTCTCTCTCACTGAAAATTTGTTTGGGAGCAGAATAAATTTTGTTTAAGTTGTATTGTGTTAGGGCCCATTGTTTTATTACCTTTATTAATTTATTTTTATATATTATTATTATTAGTATTATCTACGATAGAGAATGGGTTGTACAGTTTTAGGGATTAAGTATATTTATTATTATTATTATTATTATTATTATTATTATTATTATTATCAAAAGAGAAGGAGGGTTGTATTATTTTTTAGGGTTTCTTTAGTTATTAATTTTTTTATTATTATTATTACGGATATTATTATCAGTAGTTTTGTTAAAATTATTATTGTTATTTATTCTTAATATATGTAGTAAATATTTCTAAAAATATATTGTAATTAAAAATATAGTTTTTGGCCTACAAAACCTATTTGACAAAAATTAAGTTTTAATTTTAAAAACAAATTTTTTTTCTCTATATTTTCCAAAGTACTTATCTAAAATTATTTTTTAACTAAACAAATCTAATTTTCCATATTATAAATACTTTCTAAAATAGCATAAGGTACTTCTCCACAAATTTTTCTTTTCATGTCAATGACTGATCATATTCCTAAATTCTCGCAGACTCGGACCCTTACACCTCGACCATGGCTATTGGGCAGAACTTGACTTGTCGGATCATTGCACCACACCCGGCGTCCCACCAGGCGACACATCAGGCAAGATACCTTGCCTTTACTGTTTAATTTCTTGCTCAATATTATGCATACTTTTTCTTATTTTGTAAATATAATATTGTTCTTTCAAAATCCTATGTAGCTGCAAATTACTATACTTTATGCAATTGGCTTAGAGTTAAGGGACCACCGTATGTTTAGTGCATCTCATAAACTGTCACGATGTGCCACAAATTGTGTGTGAGTTGTGAGTCGCATATAGATGCGGACTTGCGTGCTGACTGATCATTGGTGCGTACAGGCCGTGCGTTAGGATATAGCTGCTAATAGATTTGTGTAGAAGACTTGGCAGTTATTAAGGATTAAACAGTATCGTGGAGACGATGCATGTATATCATCATTGGGGGGAGGGGACAGTTATTAGCGTAGGGGCTACATGTTCAGTATACACATAGATTTGGGCCGATAGTATCTCGGATGAGCGCTACTTACTGCCCCGGGGCCGATAGTTCTCGTATGAGTGCTACTTTCTGTCCATGGTCGATAGTATCTCTTATGAGCACTACCTACTACCATTCTCTCTCCATCTATGCTGAACACCTAAGCTCCTGCGTAGAACATTGTCTTCTAAAGTGTATTCCACGTAAAATGGTTAGAAACCTTTACTCATGTATATATCTATTGAGCTCTTACTATTCAGTTTATGACATGATATTTTGTGTCTTGTTACGTCCCTCTGAGGACCTGGTGATCTCTCCAGGTGTGTGTTTCATGATTTTTGCAGGTGCTCTAGCTAAGGCCATGTCTTCCTTCCTCCGTGATGATTGCTCTTGGACTCGTCACTTGCTCTCGCTTGCTAAATTCTTCCTTGTATATTTTTTTCATATTTAATTTAGTTGGTAGTGGATTTGTCTCCGTCCAACGTTTGTACAAATGACTATTTGATTATACCATTAAAACTTTATATTTGTGGATGAGATTTAGTTTGAGCATGGCTTTCTATATTTTACAGCTTATGTATACGTACGAGCCTTTCATTTACTCGTATGTATACAGCTGGCATGATACGTATCTAGTCCCAAGTATTTTGTGATTGGGGCATTACATGTTTTTGTGGTGGCCCATGCAGGTCAAGTTTGCCGTTTTGGTTACATGAGTGTACCGAGCGAGCCTGCAATATAGGACTAGAATCTAGGAATCTCATCCACATACTTGATCACCTTCCTTGACCTTCCTTGATTTCCATATTCCGACTTTCGTGGCTTCCCTTGATTGTTGCATTGAACTCTTTCTACCAACACCCTATCACCTCGTGCTTAAACATGGTTAGAAAGATGACTACACTACTATATACTTATTGGTCAACCCTATGGCTAGAAGGATTATATTAACAAATAATATCCATTGAGGTTATATTTGAGTATAAATGCATTTATTTTTCCTAGAGATATGATCTTAAGGATTAGTTAATTTCAAGTTGGGTAGTAGCATATTACTGCTTTCAAAGGATAAGTTAGAATTTTATTATTACAAGGTGGTATACACAAAAGGATAGCACAAAAGGATAGCTAGATCGAGAAAACAAATTTTTGATTTACGAATTTTTTTGAAATGGTGAAATAGTTATGATTTATTAGAGATATGAAATCGATTGAGAAATAACTTAAGTTTTATTATTGTGACGCATGATTTACGGTTTGGATTGTAATATTAGAAAGCTTATCTCGAGGTTATTTAAGGAGTTTTAATTATGATTTTTAGACAACTAGAGAAGACGAAAGTTTAGTTTGAGAGAGCTTGAGGTTTAAAATTGAGTCGTACGATTTATAATTTTATTTAATTTTAAGTTGAAGAAATGATGGTAAAATTTTGTTTAAATATTTGGAGGATATAAAAGCGACTTTGAAGAAAAAAATTTAAATTTTAAATTGTGTCATATGATCTATGATTTAAAAAGTTAATTAAATTTCAAGTTTAAAGCCTTGATTATGGATATTTAAATTTTGGTAAAAAAGGATTTAATTTTAGTTACATGATTTGCGATTGATGAAATGGGCTAAGAGTTTATCTCGAGGTACGTTTGAGAATTGGAAAATTTTAAAAGTGATACTTATTATGAAAGTTTAGTTGTGCCGCATTAGATATGATGAAGGTTACTTGGAATTTATTTAAAGGAAATTAAACTTTAAGTTATGATTAAATACTTGATGGAGTATCTTCAGATTTTATTTTGAAAATGTTGAGGAACTTGAAATTTGAAATTAGATCATACATTGGTAGAGGACTAAGAAGCAAGCAAGTCACCCTAATGGGATACAAGTATTCCTCATTAATTGCCATGATAGTTGTATATACTCGAGTGTAGTTAAGTCATCTTCCAAACTTTGTGAAGATATCTCAATCTTGACTCACTCGACATTTCCTCAAATCTAGATTTTATCGTGACCTTCTAACCATTTGAAACTTGAGAAATGATTAGATTGTTCCTTGATCGTACTTCATCTAAGTGGCTATCATATCTCTAGAAACTGTATCCCTAACTTATTTTACCTTGATCTACTAGAATCTGAATTATCTTTATTTCATGCTTTTAACTTGTCAATTATTTCGTGCGTTAATTATTATCTCATGAACTCCCACTTTCTATTTTAAATTCTTTTGTGTCCGTTACCATGACTTGGATATTTGGAGCACAACACTAGACTTTTTCTTCCAACAAATTGTATATGCAAGACCTAGACGAGCCCACCTTCATGTAGGTATATCATGTCCCACCAAAACACGTCCCCTTGTACTATATTTTTATGATGCAAATTTTGAGTCGAAATGACTAGCTATAAATTCTACCATAATACCATTGCCTTTCGACTTCAGTTAGAGACCGAATCTTGACTCAATTCTGTCGACCCTATATATGGTTGTGATCTACTTAAATTTCTGAATGCTTAATTTGTGTATCATCTTGATAACTTAACCCTTGTCCTTTTATTTTTTGTGCCTTATTTTGATTCACGCAAGCCCATGTCATCTTTTTCTCTACACGCAATATTAACAACCCTTACTTTTCTTCCTTCCGGTTAAATTGCTTCACCCATATTTCAATACGATTCCTCCGTAGATTAGGCAACCTTGTTTCTTGTATGATTCTCTGCTCAAAGAATAGAAATTGGTCATGACGCTCTTCAGTTATACATGTCCAGATTAGAAAAATCCATAAAGGAGATTAATGGATAGATTATATCGAGAAATATGTAGATTGGTCATAAATTGAAATACATGGTCAACCCTACTAGATAAATGGAGGGATATAATGCGGAGCAAAGGTAATAGACACCAAGCTTGGCAATAATTAGTTAGTCAAACCTTGAGTGCGAGTACTTTTAATTTTGATGTTTAAGGAATACGTCAAGGATGATTATTGATATGAATGGAAGATGAGTCATTTTTCCATCACAAATTAAGATTTTTTTTTGAAAGATACTAATAAATAAAGGATTGAAGAAAAATAACATTTTATGATAAAAGATTGTGTTAGGAAGATATGATCAAAGGAGAGTAGGCACCTCAATTGACAAATTGATTCTTCATTGTTGAGAAATTTTTTGAGATGATAAATAGGATGTTTAATATTATTAGATTTCGAGGTCACTTCAAGGTGATTTGTAAATTTTGATACTATGAGGATAAATTTTCCTTTTTATGATAGTTACGAATATGAATTGATGAAATAAGTCGAAGATGTATTGGAATTCAATTTCAAAAGAGATTATGGAAGATGAATTTAGTTGAGGAAAAAAAATTTGGGAAGAAGAGGATCAGATACTTATTGAATTAAAATTTTATCATGAGATACTGGATACAAATATCTTTGGAACTTAAATTTTGCGAGTTTCTTTTGAGTAGATCCCAAATGTAGTAAAGAAGAAAATGAAACATGTTCAAGGAATTTAAATTTTCTATAGAATGTAAATTTGAAAGGAAAGAGATGAAGATGGAGTATCGAAGGACATCGACAATTTTTGATAAATCGCGAACTTAGAAAGATCGTGATGACATCGAAATAAATTTGGATTTCGAATGATGGAGATATTTAGAGGTCGAGGAAGTTAGTACCTTTTTTTTTCTATTACACATGATAGGATATTGATGGTGGTGTGATTGAATTGGATATTGATGGGTTGTCATATGATCACCTTCTAAACTATATCCAAATTTTATTTGTCTAGTTATCTCAATTGCTGTTAATCAAATTACTTGTTATCATTCGATCCTGTTTTCGAATCATTGCTTAAATTTTTTTTATAAACTCTTTCCAACTCCTCAATCCTACCAATCCTAACTATTCCTAAATTTCGAGGACGAAATTCTTTTAAGTTGGGTAGGATGTAAAACCCCTAAATTTCTACTATATTTTATCGATTTTGGTACTGATTAATTTTTTTTGTATTGTACGTCGCGTGGTCGTATTGTACGTTGTACGCAAACGACGTATTTTGTAAATTGCTCGTGAGTGCGAATATGTGCGAGGTACATATTTTTGTAAAATATTTTATTTTAGAAGCTTAATTTTTCAAATAATAAATAATAAATATTTTTGATTATTTAAAGTTGTAAAATACGTCATATTGGAATTTCCAACTCTTTATTTTTACCTTATGAAAGGTTTTATAAATAGTAATTTTGAAAATGAGGTATTATGCAAATATTCATTTCATACGGGGTACATAAATTTAAAATTCATATATATAACTCTATTTTTTGAATTTATTGATATTAATATTTTATTATTCAAAAAGATATTTAAAAATATTTATTATTTTTGAAATTATTATTATGATATTTTTGGAAATTTTTGTGGCCATTTTAAATCTTGATTTGATTTTATGGTTTTAATTTAAAAAGTTTAAAGGTAGAATTTATATTTAATTTGAGTTTAGATTATCTAGGTTTAAATTGGAATTTAATTTAGATTTGATTTTTTGAATTTTCTAAATGGGGTTTAAATAAATCCAAATCCATATCCAACTGGGAATTTCCACCTCCTATATAAGGAGAGGTACTCATTCATATATTGTTGCCATTCACAATTCCTCCAAAAATTATTTCTCCACAACGTGCGTGCATCGTGTCCGTGCCAACCCAAGCCAATATGCATCGTGTCTGTGAATCTTATTCCAGCTTCAGTACAATGATCCACGTCGTATCGGAAAGCCCCCGACACGACGACATAAAATCTAACCCTATGCCTGCTGCCGTTCTCCGACTCCTCGTCACCCCCGCTCACCGAATTTTCGACACCACCATCATCAGCATCCTACCATCGCCAGCACCACCCCGTCATCCTTTCGACCTTCGGCCAATTCCCGACCCGTCCCGACACAACCATCGTACCCCTGTTCATAGCCACTTCCCGACCAGCATCATCTCCCGACTACCAATCTCACCACCACCGCTGTTGTGACGTCCCAGTCCCAAAATACGTAGGACTAGAAACGTAGACATGACAGCTGTATACATACGAAGTACGTAGGCCTCGTATGTATACATAAGCTGTAAAATACAGTAATCCAAGACAAAACTAAATCTCATCCATAATGAAAAGAATAATAATATAAAATTAACTTGAATATTTATGACACAATCGTTGGGCGGAGACAAAGTCCGCTACCAACTATCTCAATAAAAGAAATATACAAGAATAGATAAATAAAATGGTACGACGAACCAAGCGCAATCGTCTTCGAAAGAATGGAGAAGACCACGGGCTTGGCTAGGATACATGCGAAAAACATAAACACACACCTGGGAAAAAATCAGGTCCTCAGACGGACGTAGCAAGATACAGGAAGAACATGCTAATATGAATTGTCAGAATAATAAAATAATATATAAACTAGACATAAATATGCAAAGGAGATTCTAACCGCCTAATGTACAATTTAGAGGACAACTTTCATGCGCATGCTGGAATTTTAGGCTCATGTGTACATAACTGGCATCCAGTCATCTGTATCCGTTCGTAACGTCTAAAACGTCAGAGGACATCTGCAAATATATCGTCACAGTTCCATCCGGAGACTGTGGTTTACCTGTTTGGCTTCCCATACGCACTAGCGACTGTCCTTCCCCAATATTTCCCACACTGTTCAAGTCATGTCCATGGCTCGTCCAGTTTTGTAACTGCTTGAGTCTCTAAAACCCTAGTCATAGCAGTTACGATTATCTATCCGTCACACGACTTTAGAGATAGCTAGTCAATAAGTCGTGTTCTTAGCAACATGTCTCCAACCTTGTAGTGTAAGTGTCACAGCCAAAGGAGATATAAGAATATCCCCCAATAAGAAGGTAGTCCGCTAATACTAAGTTAACATGCATATAGTAAAATAAAACGACTAATAGAGTCGCTTGCACCCAAGTATGGCTTGGACGCACAGTTTATAACAAAAGAAAACTAACAATATGAAACAAAATAAATAATGCAGAAAATAAATAATTTCACAGTTAATTAGTAATGTATACTTGCCTGGTAGGCCGCCTGGTGTGCTGTGATGATCAATGTGGCACAAAGGTTGACTTCGGTGTTACAACTACACAGAGGAGTCTCCGATGGTGGCATGGATTATCCCAATGGGTCCAAGATAGTCTGATTGGTTGGGGTCGGTGTGAAGAATTTCAGAATTCGCAGAATAGAGAATATGACTAGGCACGGGCAAGATTGGATATTTGAAGAGATTTGGTAGAAAATAAATAAATAAACTATTTTAGAAAATTAAGTATATCTTTAAACCAAGTTTTTATTACTCAAAGTACTATATATAAATTCTTAAAAATATATTTTTGGCCAAAACTAATTTTTTTGTAAAAATCATAATTTGTCAAATATAAAATTTTAGGTCAAAAACTATGTTTTGAAAAATAGCTAGTATATTATAACAATATTTTCTTTTTCTATGTTAAAAACCACATTTGAGATACTAAAATAATACCATGTTATACTCTTAGAAAAATGCAAATAGACTTCAATAAGAATAACAATAATATTAACAATATTAATAAGTAAACAGTGTACATATATAATATTTAAATAATAATAATAATAATAATAATATTGAAAAAATTGAATAAGTAAAATATCAAAACACTCAGCACTCTGCACTCTTTATTTGTGAAGAGAGAAGAAGAAAAAGAAAAAGAAAAAGAAAAAGAAAAAGAAAACAATTAAAATAAAAACGAGAAAGAGCGGAGAATTCGGGAAGCGGTCGGGCTTCGGTCATCGGAAGAGGGGGAGAAGATCGGAGGGGGAGCAGTGTCGGCCGGCGTCGGTGATAGATCGGGAAGCGGCGCGGCGGAAAGATCGGAGGAGTTCGCCGGGGGTTGGGTGAGAGAAGAGCGGGGGCTTATGCGGTGAAATCTAGAGGGAGGTCGGGGAGAGAGGGCGGCGACGGAAAGATCTGGCTCACCGGATCCGGTAGAAGGCGGCCGGAGGGCTTCCGCGTGGCGGCGTGGGGTCTCGCGAAGGAAAGGGTTTTGGAGGGAGCTCGCCGCACGACGGTCGGAGGCGGCGGCTATGGGCGGGGGTTTCGGCTCCGGGCGGAGAGAGGGAGCTGGAGATGCTCGGTCGGGCATCGGCGACTCGGCGACGGTCGTGGCAGCGGAGGTGGCTGTCGCGGCGGCTCATGGAGGAGCGGCGGCCTGATGCGGAGGTGGTGCATCGGGGCTCGGGCAACAGCGACGGACATGTAGGGTTTCTATTTCTCCTTGGTGGCGGGTTGAGGGTTCCGGCCGGTGGCTGTTGCGGGTTCGGAGTTGTCGGGGGTGGTGGTTTGGGATTGTCGGCCACGGCGGGGGTGGCCGATTTTGGCGGGGGTGACTGGTTGTTATGGCGGCGGTCGGAGGGTGTTGGCGAGGCAGGAGGAGGCTGGCTGTGTGGGGTCAGGATGGTCGGAGGATTTAGGGCTTCGTGTTGGTGGTCCGACGATGGGTTTTGATGAGGACTTGGTGTCGATGGTGATGAAGGGTTGATTGAGTAGTTTGATGTGGCCGAGACTTGCACGGCGACAAGTCGACCATACATGGGGTCGAGCAAGGAGGAGACAGTCCTGGTGGTGATGGTGCTCTAGACAGGAGGTGGCCAGGTGGTGGTATGAAATCGTGGTCAGTACGGGGTCGTTGGCGGTCCTGGTGGTTGGGTACGGTGGACGGGTTGGCTGGCTGGAGATGAGGAATCAGGGTCGGGTGACCGTTAGGAAGGAGGAACGGGTGGCCAGGAGATCGACTTAGTGCTGGACGCGGCTGACGCGAGTGGGGACGCGGTTTAGACTAGGGATTAGATTTAAGGATTTATTAGTGTCGGGGTGTGTCTGACACGGGGAAGAAGAATGTAGATGTAAACTATGGAATAAGATTATGGATGGTGGAACACGGACATGATGCACGCACGTTGGTTGTGGAATTTGTGGATGATGAATTATGAAAAAAATAATGGAGGAGTATCTGCCTATTTATAGGATGTGGGAATTCCCATTTGGATAGGATTAGGAATATTTAAAACCCAAAATAGATAATTCACAACTTAATTTAAATCAATTTAAATGCAATCCAAATACAAATCCAATTAAATTTTTTAAAATCAAATGGAATAAATCAAATTTCAAATATTTAACTATTTAAATAAATCCATAAATTTAAATCAAGATTTAAATTGTCACAAAAATTTTGAAATATATTTTCCAAAAATACTAATAATAGTAATTTCAAAAATAATAAATATTTAAATATCTTTTTGAATAATAAAATATTAATATTAATAATTTTCGAAAATCAATTTAAATATTAATAGGACTACTTCAAAAATATCTTTGAAATAATTTAAGATAATTAATAAATAATTTCGAGAATTAATTTATACATGAATTATATATCACGCCCCTTTTTTTATAATGATAAAAATAAAGTAATTACTATATATTAATTTGAAACTATAAAAATGGAAAAAATGTTTTTCTAAAAATATGTGCGCTTGTAAATTTTTGCACTCGTCGAGCAATTACGAAAAATAAAACGTTGTGCGACGTATAATACGACTATGCGACGTTCAATACAAAAATTTAAATCAGTACCAAATTTTAATAAAACAAAAATTAGTAGAAAATTTAGGGATTTTACAGCTGTCGCCCGCACCTGCTGCGATCACCGCCACCATCACCAAGACAACCACAACCGCCTTTATCAACACCACCACAGTTTTCTGTCCTCCCCGTCTCCTCATCCAAACCTCAGTATTCCCATCACCGTACCCCTGTTCTTCGATCACACCGTCGCCATCGTCGGCCGCAATCACCACCATATCGTCACCATCACCACCAACCCAAAAGGGAAATAAGGAAGAAAGAGAAACCCTAAAACTCACCCGATCCGACCTTGTCTCGACGACCTCTGCAGCGGCACGCCACCACCAGCGCCTCCCTCCGCACACAGATGTCCCGTCCGCCCGAAGCGCGCCGCCTAAACCACGGCGCTGACCGCGCCCATCCGCCCGCCGCTCGAGACCCCAGCACCGCCCGCCGTGCCGTCTCCTCCCGAGCGGCGTCTCCTCCCACCAGAGCCCGTAGCCGCCGACCTCCTCCGGGGACGACCACGGCCGTCCCCACGCTGCTGCGTACATTCGGCGTCCCTTTCCTCGCCTCCAACACAAGCCGCGACCGGAGCCGCCACCTCCTCAGGCGCGCTGTCGGTGCCTGAGCACCGATCTGCCGCTCCCCGCCACGGATCATTCGCCGCCGGCCGAGCCCTCGGTAAAAACCCTCTGTTCCCCCTTTTTTTTTCTCTCTCTCTCTCTCTCACTGAAAATTTGTTTGGGAACATAATAAATTTTGTTTAAGTTGTATTGTGTTAGGGCCCATTGTTTTATTACCTTTATTAATTTATTATTATATATTATTATTATTATTATTATTATTATCTACGATAGAGAATGGGTTGTACTGTTTTAGGGATTAAGTATATTTATTATTATTATTATTATTATTATCGTCAAAAGAGAAAGAGGGTTGTATTGTTTTTTAGGGTTTCTTTTATTATTATTAATATTATTATCATTATTATTAGTTATTAATTTTATTATTATTATTACGGATATTATTATCAGTAGTTTTGTTAAAATTATTATTGTTATTTATTCTTAATATATGTAGTAAATATTCCTAAAAATATATTGTAATTAAAAATATAGTTTTTGGCCTACAAAACCTATTTGACAAAAATTAAGTTTCAATTTTAAAAACAAATTTTTTTCTCTATATTTTCCAAAGTACTTATCTAAAATTATTTTTTAACTAAACAAATCTAGTTTTCCATATTATAAATACTTTATAAAATAGCATAAGGTACTTCTCCGCAAATTTTTCTTTTCATGTCAATCACTGATCATATTCCTAAATTCTCGCGGACTCGGTCCCTTGCACCTCGACCATGGCTATTAGGCAGAATTGGACTTGTTGGATCATTGCACCACACCCGATGTCCCACCAGGCGACACATCAGGCAAGACACCTTGCCTTTACTGTTTAATTTCTTGCTCAATATCATGTATACTTTTTCTTATTTTGTAAATATAATGTTGTTCTTTCAAAACCCTATGTAGTTGCAAATTATTATACTTTATACAATTGTCTTCGAGTTAAGGGACCACCGTATGTTTAGTGCATCTCATAAACTGTCACGATGTGCCACGGATTGTGTGTGAGTTGTGAGTCGCATATAGATACGGACTTACGTGCTGACTGATCATTGGTGCGTACAGGCCGTGCGTTAGGATATAACTGCTAATAGATTTGTGTAGAAGACTTGGCAGTTATTAAGGATTAAACAGTGTCGTAGAGATGACGCATGTATAACATCATTGGGGGGAGGGGACAGTTATTAGCGTAGGGGCTACATGTTCAGTACACACAAATTTGGGCCGATAGTGTCTCGGATGAGCGCTACTTACTGCCCCGGGGCCGATAGTTCTCGTATGAGTGCTACTTTCTATCCATGGTCGATAGTGTCTCTTATGAGCGCTACCTACTACCATTCTCTCTCCATCGATGATGAACACCTAAGCTCCTGCGTAGAACGTTGTCTTCTAAAGTGCATTCCACATAAAATGGTTAGGAACCTTTATTCATGTATATTTCTATTGAGCTCTTACTATTCAGTTTACGACATGATATTTTGTGTCGTGTTACGTCCCTCTGAGGACCTGGTGATCTCTCCAGGTGTGTGTTTCATGATTTTTGCAGGTGCTCTAGCTAAGGCCATGTCTTCCTTCCTCCGTGATGATTTCTCTTGGACTCATCACTTGCTCTCGTTTGCTAAATTCTTCCTTGTATATTTTTCCATATTTAATTTAGTTGGTAGTGGATTTGTCTCCGTCCAATGTTTGTACAAATGACTATTTGATTATATCATTAAAACTTCATATTTGTGGATGAGATTTAGTTTGAGCATGGCTTTCTACATTTTACAGCTTATGTATACGTACGAGCCTTTCATTTACTCGTATGTATACAGTTGGCAGGATACGTATCTAGTCCCAAGTATTTTGGGACTGGAGCGTTATAATTAGTCACGGACGAAAGGATAATGAAAGAAATTTGATAAATAAGAAAAAATATGATTTAGAAAATACTTATAGTCCTTGAAAAAGTAATATATTTTATCATCCAAAATTATTATTTTCAGGTAGTTAGTAAAATCGTTTTAGGTCAAAACTATACTTTGCTTAGAAAAATATTTTACATAACTACTAGAATATATAAATGGTGTTTTAAAACTATATCTTATTAGTAAGAATATGTTTTCAGAAAAGGCTTACTCTATAAATATTGTAGTTTGAAAATTACCCTTTTTATTAGTCAAATATTTTGTCAAATATTTTTAGGTAAATACTCGTAAGTCTAAAAATTTATAATTAAATAAAATCCAAATAATATAATAATATCCTTAGGGGTTTTGAAATCCTATTATTTTTTTAAATAAGTGTTAGGTCAAGCCCAATAGTATAAAAAATCCATGTCAACTATTTATACAATAATATTTATTAAAGCTTACTTTTATTCCATATTCTAAAATAATTTTTTATAAAAACACTTTACCGAGGTATATATATATATATTTCAACTAACAAAATTAACTCCAGTAAAATATTAATTGTGAATAACTATAACAACACCTTCATTAATTTTATACTAATAAAATAAAAATAATAATAATAATACTAATAAAACAGAATGGAAAAAGGAAAGTAATAGCAACCGCAGCTCTCTGCTGTTCCTATTAGAACGATGAGGAGAGAGAGAGAATTGAGAGAGTGAGCGAGAGAGAGGGCGAGGGAAGAGGCGTTCGGGAGGAGTAGACGAGCGAAGAGGGAGAGGGGAAAGGAAAGCGGAAGGAGCAGAGTCTCGGGAGAGCTCGGCGGAGGGCGTACGGGGATCGGACGGCAAGGACGGTGCTGTGCGGACGCTGGTGGGGAGTGGAAGAGGATTCCTCATCCGATTCCAGCGACCAACGGCCGGGCACGGGAAGGCGGTGGAAGGATAAGGAGTTCTGGGTGGGAGCGGGCGGCGTGCTCGCCGACGCGGGACGGCGTTCGGCGGTCGTAGGCTGGGAGCGGGTCGATGGCTGCTGTTGAGGTACGGCGCTCAAAAGTTCGGAGGTCGCGCGGCAGATCCGGTGGGGCGAAGGTAAGGAGGAAGTGGGGTGGTGTCTCCAGACGTAGCCAGGCGCGGTGGAGCGCGCCGGCCATGGCGCTGGTGGTCACCGGCTGGGATACAAATTTGGTGGGGTTCGAGAGATCCGATGCGGCGGAGGAGACGCACAATCGGCGTTGGTATGGTGGCTTGTGGCGGCGAGGGCAGTCTCGACTGCGGGGGTTGGTATGAGTCGTTCCCTTCTATTCCTTTAGGTTTCTTTTGGGTTGGATACGGACGGTGGTAAAACTGGTGGCGATGGGTTTACTATGGTGGCGACGACCGAGTGTGGTGGTCGATCGATCGTGACAGGGGTGGCTGTGTGTGTTTGTTATTTTGGGGTAGTATTTTGGTGGTCGGGTCTTGGGTTAGCCGAGGCTTGGGATTTCCAGGAAGGAGGTTACGTCGGCAGAGTTGGTCGAAGGTTTGGTGAGCAGGGGGTTCGGGGAGGAGATGGTAATAGCAGTGTGGTGGTGGTCGTAGTATTGACCTACTGTCGGAACGACGGGCTTGGTGATAATGATCGGACGAGGAGGGGTGGTTGCCAGCAGGTGGCGGTGGTTTGGGTGATCGGAGCGGGGGACAGTTTGTCCGTGGTGGTGGTGTCTAAGGATGAGGGTGGTGGTTGTTATCGAGGTGGATCTGATGGTGATACGAGAAGTCGGGGGAGGACAAGAGGCGGAGAGGACACGAGCGGGGATGGGATTAGGTTAGAGAATTTCTATGGTGTTGGGGGTGTGTCCGGTAAAAAAAAGTTTATATGTAAAGTGGATGGAATAAGAAAGTCTGCCGGGGTCGGACCCGAGGCCGTCACGGCTGACACGGGGATGAATGGAACACCGACACGAGGCACACATCTTGTAGAAAAATATTTGTAGAGGAATTTGTGAATGGTATAAATTTATGGATGAGTACCTCTCCTTATATAGGAGGTGAGAATTTCCAGTTGGATAAGGATTAGGATTTAGTTAAACCCAAGTAGATAATTCAATTATTAAATTAAATCGATTTAAAAATTTCAAATCCAAATCTAAATCAATTTAAATATAATTACATTCTATCTTTTAGTTTAAAATCAAATAAGTTAAATCAAATTTCAAATATTAATATTAATTTACTATTTAAATAAATCCATAAAATCAAATCAAGATTTAAATTGCCATAATAATTTCAAAATATATTTTTCGAAAATACTATAATAATAATTTTGAAAATACATTATTATTTAAAAATAAACTTATAAAGTATATATGTTTGCACGAAGAATATTATTTATTATTAATAACTGTTTTTACGAAAGACTTTTTATAAATAAAATAAATAAAATAACGGACTTGGAAATGTTGGTTTATAGCTAAAATAATTATTAGATATATTATTTTGAAGCTATAAAGATATAAAAAAATGTTTTTCTAAAAATATGTACGCTCGCACATATTCGCATTCGTCGAACAATTAAAAAAACAAAATTTTGCACACGACGTACTACGCGACGTACAAATATAAAATTAAAAATCAGTACCAAATTTATAAATAAATAAAAAAATAGTAGAAATTTAGGGGTTTTACACAACAACACCTGGGCTGCTCCTCAGGAGCAGCAGCAGCCTAAGGTGGCTGCACTAGGCAGCCACCATCCCCCACCCCCCTTTCTTAGTGTTCGTGCAAGTTAGTATGTGTGTGTGAGTGAGTTGTGGATGAGTTAGAGTGTGTCTTGGTGAGGGTTTAAAAGAGGTAAGATATTGGTTAGAAGTTAGATAATATGATATAAGTTAGATGGTATGTAATAAGTTAGTTAGAATGTTAAGTTCTAGTTGTATGTTCATGTAGTATTAGAGGTTAGTTTGTATGTTAGATTTAGTTAGCTATCTATCCAAGTTAGATTAGATAATGAGTTTGGAGAGTTAGAGTTTAGCTTTTTTGTAGTGGTTAGAAGTTAGTATACTAGATAGGCTAGATAGTTAGATAGCAAGTTGGTTTTGGTTAGATAATGTGAGTTAGTGTCTCTAGTTAGAGTCTAGATGTGTGGTATTCAGAGATACCAAGTTGGCATCTCAATATCCATTACCTTAAGGTAATGCGAATTTACCCTTTTTGACTTTTGAGTGTCAAGATACCATGATACGGTATCGAGATACTAGAAGAGGGTTGGAATACAATATTAGAGAGTGTTGGAAAACTTAGAATGAAGGTGGAGTGGTCTAGAGTCGGAGTTAGAGGCTAAGGTAAGGTTTTACCTTGGAAAGGGCAAGAGGGTATGTTAGGATAATACCTATTTTCTAACATATGAGTTTACTACTTGAAGATATAGTTATAATTAGAATTTTATGGTTGGTAATGGTTAGGAATAGTGGACTTAGAATAGTTTTGACCTTGGTTGACCACAGTTGACTATTTTGACCAAAAGTCAACCGTAGCCTAGAAATGACTAAAACTTGACCGAAGTTGACCAGTTGACCCAAAGTCAACTGTTAGTCAATGTTAGTCAAGTTTGACCTAGAGTTGACCAAGGGTCGACCAAAGTTGATAAGTTGACCAAAAGTCAACTGTAAGTCAACATTTGACTTAAATCGACCTAGTTTGACTTTGTTAGGCCTAGTATGACTTAGATTAACTCTGTATAATCTAGTTTAACTTTCTTGACCTAGTTTGACGTATCTTGACCTAGTTTGACTTAGTATGACTTGATTTTACTTTCAAACCATTAT
>JANAVB010020999.1:2599784-2649784 GCA_029216955.1 Iris pallida
GTTTGTGACGTTCGATGGACAGCTGAGTGGGCACATTGGTTGGTGTTCCACTGGGCATGGAGATGTGAGGGAGGGCGCATCCTCTGTGATGCGCCGGGTACTGTAGGGCGCGTCTGTGTGATGCGCCTGATGCTGGAGGGCGCGTCCGTGTGATGCGCTGTTTGGCTGGCGCATCCGACATGTCATTTAATGACGCGGCTGTCTCGCTCCTCGAGTGCTATAAATAGCCGTTTGGCTGAATTCGAGGCGTCCGGTTCATCCATTTAATGCAAATTTATTGCACAGAATTCGGAGAGTCATCCACTTGGCGCGTGGGTTTGATTTGCCCGGCCTATAAATAGTGGCATGGAGAGAAGGTTTGCTCCTCATTCCCTCACGTACTTCCAACATGAACTTGGATATGTGGGTGCATTCTGTTGACGAAGTGCTCCCGAGGGTAAAGATGAGAGGTCATGCTGTTTTCGATGCACTTGAAGTTGACTGTTACATCCAAAAGACGGAGTCGAGGGCTTCTGAGGCAGGCGGAAGGTGCCTGTTGCATCCAAAGATAGGGATGTTCGGGCCTCGTCTCCGTTGTTCCGGAAGAGCCGTAGATCGGAATGGTGGTGCTAGGCTCTCTCTTCCTTCAAAGTGGGTGCCGCCCACTTTGATTGTGTTGAAAGCTCCTTGTGCCATGATTTCGATCACGGTCTTCCTTGGTCTTTGGAGGCTCTTTCGAAGCCTCCCCTGGCCACAGCATTTGCGGTGCTCTTCTCTTCCTTGGTTCCAGCCAGAGGGTTAAATGCTTTGCTTGGCGAAGCACTTATCAGGCGAGCCTGGCTGGAAGAGCGGCACATAACTGGGCTCTGTTCGGCCAGGTGAGCCTGGTTGGAAGAGTTGCTCATAACTGAGCTGCTGAAGGGATGCACATAACTGAGCTGGATGCACATAACTGAGCTGCTGAAGAGATGGTAGGATGCGCCTGGCTGGAGGCGCATGGCATCTGCTGCGCCTGGCTGACAGCGTATGGTGACTACCGCGCCTATCGGAAGGCGCATGGTGGTTGCTGCGCCTATCTGGAAGACGCATGATGGCTGTTGGCTGTAGATCTAGGATCCTTCCTTTGTAGAAATTCTCCTTTGTACAACCTTTTCTAGACATGTAATAGACTTTTATATAAATAAAAAGTCCTTCTTCGAATGTCTATGGCTTATTTGATTAGCTGTCTGAGTTCTGGCGCATAAAATGCCTGGCGCATGGGCTTTCTGGTTGTGAAATTCCATGCTTCTACAAGACCCCCTTCAAAGTTTTCAAAACTTTTGAATAAGTTTTGGAATACTTTGAATAAGAAACATGGAGGTCAGGGCGCATGATTTTTGGGCGCATGCTTGTTCGGGCGCATGCTCCTTTCAGTTGATGATGATGACGCCTTGGTAACCCAAAAGATTAATGATGATCTTTTGGTTGTATTTGTTGTTATCTCCTCACGGAACCCGAAGCAACGGCTGAGATTACACGTCATCGGTTCACGCGTGCGACCAAGCCCTATAAATAGGTAAGGGTTGGAGAGAGAGAGAGAGTTCATCTGCTCTGTGCCTTTGCTTTCTTTAGAGTTTTTTTTCTTCAAAACCCTAACTTTTTCTTCTTTGAGAGAATGGCTCTCAAGACTCCTCGCGGTGGTGCCGGCAATGGGAAGGAGAAAGCGAAGGAGCCGGCGAAAGTTGTAACGGCTGACGTTCCCCGACGGCCTATCGAAGTTCGGCCGGAGGTGGTTGGTAAGTCTCGTTTTTCCGTACACCAACGCACATAGACCTTGGGTCTTTAATGATGTGCCGCGGTCTTTGTTCGCCGACGCGCATGGGTTTAGACCCTGATGATGCGCCGAGGCTGCTGACGCGCATGGGCTTAAACCCTGATGATGCGCCGAGGCTGCTGACGCGCATGGGCTTAGACCCCGATGATGCGCCGAGGCTGCTGACGTGCATGGGTTAAAACCCTGAATGCGCCGAAGCTCTTCTTTCTCTTGTTGCTTCTAACATTTTTCTGATCTTTGCTAGTGTCAGTAGCGATCCCGCCTTTGAATGAAGTGTTCTTGGAGGCTGTCTTCAACCAGATGGGAGTAGAGTATGATGAGGAAGTGATAAACCCCGCTCAAGAGGCTCTTATGCTGGATCAGCCTCCCGAGAGAATGACCCAAATTCGTGAGCAACAGTATGGGTTCCTCAAACGGATGATGGAACGTGGTGTTTTAAAATCTTCCACATCTGATGACCTTCTTGAAGCCTGAGTTCCTATTCAGAGACCGTCTCACTTCTACTGATGCGACGGTGTTGAAGGTCAAGGAGGACTGGTTCTTTACAGCGAATGGGGTGCATATGACTGTTAAGCAACTTGAACGTCAATGGCCTTTGACATCCTTCTGTCGCCTTGTTTTCCAGAGGAGGATGTCTTGGAATCTTACCCCTTCTCAGGGGGAAGCGGTGACTGGCGTCATCCAAATTGATTCTACCTTCGACCAAAGGGATGCTTTGACCGCCACACGGTCGGGCTGACCCCTTGGCCAGCCCAACTGAGCCCAAGAACTCAACCCCCCTGGGCCGAGTTCGAATCCCCCTTGCTGCTCTTTTGTTTTCTTTTGCAACCCTTACTGGGGGATGATGTAGCTTCTTGTACTCTTTTTTTCAGAAGAATAAAGAAGTCTACAACCTTTTTTGTGATGTGTTCATCTTTTGTTGTCATGAACTTGATAATTTGTGTGGACCTATTATCTTTTGCGCACCTTGGTTTTCAGGTACAGATAATAAGTTTGAAGGAACCATTATGTTTGCTCAGAGGTAATGTGGACATGGCAATCATTGGGTTCGAAATGATAGAATTTCCCTACTCAGAGGTATTATGGACGTGGTAGGAATGATCTTGGGGGATACGCTGAACAACTCAGAGGTTATATGGACGTGGAAGTTCTACGATCAATGTACAATAACGCAGGGGTTGTTTGTACAAGATGTTTACTCAGAGGTAATGTGGACATGGTAAACATGAAGGGTAAAGTAGGCTTACGAAGTGTAAGATTCTGCTTTGTAGGGTGTAGAGAGACAACTCAGAGGTAATATGGACGTGGTTATCTTTCTACTGGAAGATGCCACGGAACAACTGGGTTCCGGAGGCGTATGAGTTTGTGGTAAGAGGTTGTTTGAGGAAGTACATGTCTGGAGGATGTCAAGAATAGTACTTCTTTAGGAACTTGCCGTTGATGGGCATCATGAACAAGTCCCCATTGGGTTTGGCGAGGCGGTAAGCACCGTTTGAGTATACAGTCTCTATGATGAAAGGTCCTTCCCACTTGGGCTCGAACTTTTCTGGTGTCTTGTGGGTCAACACCATTGGTCTTCTGACTGCTAAAACCAGGTCGCCAACTTGGAAAGTCCTCTTTTTGACCATTTTGTTGAAAGCCTGTGATATACGGGCTTGGTAGAGCTCGATGCGTTGTTGAGCTAAGTGACACTTTTCGTCAAGTGCCTCCAGTTCCCGCAGACGACGACGTTGATTGTCCTCTTCTGTGAGTTCGTTTGTGATTGCTACGCGGAGCGAAGGTATCTGTATCTCGAGAGGCAGTACTGCTTCACTCCCGTAGACCAGGAAGAATGGAGTGTTGCCTGTTGGGGTCCGTACCGTTGTGCGGTAGGCCCAAAGGCATTCGCCAAGCTTTTCGTCCCAGTCGTATTTGTTGGATGACACGACCTTTTTGAGCAGCCTAACGATAGTTTTGTTGAATGCCTCAGCCAATCCGTTTGCTGCCGGATTGTAGGCGGTTGAGGCCACGTTCTGAATGCGATTCTTGTCACAGAACCTGCTGAAAATATGGCTGATAAACTGAGGACCATTGTCATGGATGATCCGTCGGGGTACTCCGAAACGATAAATGACATGGTGTTTGATAAAGCTGACCACCCTGGAGCTTTTTACTTCTGCTAGTGGAACTGCTTCCGCCCATTTGGAGAAGTAGTCGGTGATAGCCAGGATGAAACGGTGTCCTCTCGATGAAGGAGGGGTGATTGGCCCTACAATGTCCATGCCCCAGGCTTCGAAGGGCTAGGAGACGACTGTAGGATGTAGCGGCTCCGATGGTATATGTATGAAGTCTGCATGAAGTTGGCACGTGTGGCACTTCTTGGCATATTCGACAGCATCGGCAACCATGGTTGGCCAGTAGTAGCCCATACGTCGCAGTCGATCTTGCAACTTAGGACCGGGTTGATGAGCTCCACAAGTTCCGTCATGAGCTTCTTGAAGAGCTTCGGCTGCTTCTTCGTTGGACAGGCATCGAAGGAGGAGCCCATCGAGGGAGCGTCGGTACAGCGTTTTGGTAGCTGTATCGTAGTAGAATCGAAGAGAGCGTCTCATGACTGAGACGGCTTCCTTCGGGTCCTCTGGAAGGATTCCGTAGACAGCGAAGTCGATGAACGGGAACCTCCAGTCTCGGACATTAACACCAGTGTTTGTCGGCATGGCGTGAGCCACCCGCAAGCATAGGTTGTTTCTGGGACAAATCAGATCTCGTCCTGTTACCGTGATATAGTGTTGAGTCCCGAAGGGCGCTGCTAATGAGGCTGCGAGGCCGGCCAGAGCATCGGCCTCCAAGTTTTGTAAACGGAGGACATGTTCAATGAAGAACCCGGTGAAGGTTGAAATGATATTCAACGCGACTTCATGATAAGGGATTAAATCTTCATGGCGAACTTCGTATTGTCCCCGAACCTGGTTTACGATGAGTTTTGAGTCGCCGTAAGCTTCCAGATGGTCGACCCCTAGCTGTTGTGCGAGCTGGAGTCCCATGACGAGTGCGTTGTACTCGACAACGTTGTTGGAGCACAGCTTCGAAAGAGAGTACGCACGCTGGATGACCAGCTGATCGGGGGAGACTAAGACTACCCCCATTCCTGCGATGATTTGGCCTTTGGGGCCTGTTCTCGAAGCGCCGTCGAAGAACATCCGCCAAACGGAGCTTACTTCGGTGACGTTGGATTCTTGGACCTCATCCGGGATATCTTCATAGAGTTTTGAGGATTCTGGGATGGGGTACGCAGCTAAAAAGTCAGCCAGAGCTTGACCCTTAACAGCTTTTTGTGGCACAAACACCAGGTTGTACGGTGTTAGCAAGATCGCCCATGTAGCCAGCCGGGAGTTCAATGATCCTGGCTTCGTCATGAGGACTCTGAGCGGATTGACTCGGGAAATGACATGAATTGTCTGACCCGAGACATAATGACGAGTCTTCTGGATGGCAAACACCAAAGCCAAGCACTCCTTCTCGACGGGGTTGTACCGGTGTTCGGCCCCGATGAGTGTTCGACTGAGGTAGTAGATTGCTTGCTCGTAGCCTGTATCGCTGTTTTGAGCCAGCAGAGCGCCAAGAGAATGATCCATGGCACGGACGTAGAGGGGAAATGGTTTGCCGGTGACTGGCGCTACCAGGACTGGTGGGCTCGTCAAGTAGGCTTTGATGTCGTCGAAAGCCTTCTGGCACTCTTCTGTCCAGACATAAGAGACTCCCTTCTTCATGAGCTGAGTGAAGGGTTGACATTTACCGGAAAGGTTTGCTATGAACCTCCGGATATATGCCAGACGTCCCTGTAGGCCTCGAAGTTCTCGAAGGTTCTTCGGAGGGTCCATGTTGAGGATGGCTTTGGTCTTCTCAGGATCAACATGAATGCCTTTCGCTGTGATGACGAAGCCCAAGAATTTGCCGCTAGAAACCCCCAGAAAGGATTTAGCGGGGTTCATTTTGAGTTGATGCGCCCGCATGAGATCGAAGACCGTCTTTAGGTCCTGTAGGTGATCTCTTTTGAGGCGGCTTTTGACTACGATGTCGTCAACATAGCATTCAACTGTCTTGCGAAGATGTTGACGGAAGATGGTGCTCATAGCTCGCTGGTACGTTACACCGGCGTTCTTCAAGCCGAAGGGCATTACTGTGTAGCAGAAAACACCCTTTGGAGTCCTGAATGACGTGTGTTTTGCGTCATCGGGGAACATCTTGATTTGATTGTAGCCTGAATACCCGTCCATGAAGGACATGCGCTCAAAGCCACATGTGTTGTCGATCATCACATCAGTGATTGAAAGCGGGAATTCGTCCTTCGGGCAAGCAGAGTTGAGATCCCTGAAGTCGATACAGACTCGTATCTTCCCGTTCTTCTTGGTGACAGGAACGATGTTGGCTACCCAATCCGGGTGTTGTTCCTCACGGATGAAGCCGCTAGTCAAGAGTTTGTCTACCTCCTGATCGATGGCATTCATGATGTCCGGACGGAAGCGTCGCTGCTGTTGTTTGATAGGTTTGGCATCAGGTAAGATGTTCAACCTATGCATTGCGATCTGCGGATCGAGTCCCGGCATGTCTTCATAGCTCCATGCGAAGACGTCGATATACTCTTTAGCCAGTTGGATTAAAGATTCTCGATCTTCTCCTTCCAGGCTTTTACTGATGAAGATGGGTTTGGAAGAAGACTCCTCCCCGAGGTCGATCTGCTCGACTTCGTCTTCGGTGGAAGGTTCACGAAGCTTAAAACGAGATTTCCATTGTTCCCCTAGGCGTTGGGCCCAGGGTTCTTCTTCGAAGGGTTCTGGCGCTTGGTCTTCGCCTTCACCTTTTTGAGGTTGTGCTGACGTCATGTTAGCTGACAGCACTTTCCGGAAGACTAATCCGATACTGGTATCGGAATCCCAAGTCGATGCTTCGGACGAGTGGGAATGTTCTATGTCTTCCGCATCTGAACTGTCTGGGGTTGATGGCGGCGTGACATAGCCTAACCCTCGTCCAGTCCGATTATAATAGTCCTGTGGCTTTCCATTGGGCATCGAAAGCCGGACGGGGAGATGCCGACCCTTGCCGTAGTTTAAGCCTTTGTTGCTTTTCAGGTTGTAGCCCATCTTTTGGATGATGTGCTTAGCCGCATCCGTGTACCGATAGACTTGTACTCTGCCGGTATCAGGTTCGGGCTCGATTGACGGGAGGTCCCGATGACGCTCGACTTTGCCCGAGATGATGGTGCCTTGGTCTCGGCTCCGTGGAGGGACTATGAAGACTCCTTGAGACGGGACTACTCGATTATGGTAGACGGTCATTATTTGTGTTTGCAACGACCGTAGAGCGTTGTCTAATGTATACATGGCATTCCAGTGTGGAAGACAAGAATAATTAAAAGACACTCTATTATTGATAAAATACGAGATCTTATCCCGTGGGATTACATTGTCAAAGGAGGGTGCCTCTACGTCAGCCGAGATATAATCACCAAGCTCCTCGTCTGTAAGAACTGGGGGCGGACTAGGAGAGTCCAACACAACTTTGGGGTCTGAGAGGGTTATATGAGCCTTCTCTGACACCTTGGATGACTGCGGCGGCTTGCCCTTGAGACGCACCTTGAGAGGCGCCTCGGTTGCGCCTCCGGTGAGTGGTGCCTTCCCTTGTAATTTTGCCACCAGGGGAGCCGATGTTTGAGGTGGCTTTCCCTTGAGGCGTATCTTCAGGGGTGCTTCGCGAGCCGACGCTTTCCCTGATAGCTTGATGCTCATTGGAGGCGCCTTCTGGGGTGGTTTCCCCTTCAGTCGGATCTTCAAGGGGGTATCGGGAGTCGTCTCAGGCTCCATGTCAGGTTCTGTTGCCGTCTCTGCCTCATCATCAGCGTCGTTGGCTTCCTCCTCGTCAATGGGCTTGTACAAATCGGAATCGGTAAAGTAGGCTTCAATTCTTTTGAAAGGATCGATGTCTACAAACTCCGTCCGGATGACGCCATTGGTGGATACATACTTCATGCACTGGTGGAGCGTGGAGGGCACCACCATGTACTCATGCAGCCATGGTCGACCGAGCAGGATGTTGTAGTTGACCTCGGCATCTACTACATAACAAGTCACCTCAGTTTTGAGGCTGCCAATGTGACACTTCAGTCGGATCTTGCCCAATGGCTCGCTCTTGCTAGCATTGAAGCCACTGATGGTTGTATTGGAGGGCGCCAGCCGGTACATCGGGATCCCCAGCTTTGATAGCAGCGCCTTCGGAATGATGCTTAGGGAAGACCCAGGATCGATCTGAATCCGGCTCACCTTGACCGAGCCAATGTACCCTGTATAATACAGCGGTCGGTTATGTCGGTGATGCTTGAGCAGCATGTTTTGTTGAGTGAAAGTTATGTTTGGGATAACTTCATCCGTACAATGACAGTACGCACAAGTAGTTGGAAGGTCTTCAGGCTGCTTGACCTGACTGAGAAAGAATTCAGCGTCCTTCAGAGCTTCGCAGAGAGCTTCTCGGGAATCTTTAGAAAGATGCAGGAGCTCAAACAAAGACAGACGCGCAGGTGTACTGGCTAATTGTGCCAAAATGTCGAAGTTGTGAGGCTTGGACAGCCCCGAAGCATTCTTCTTCCGTAGAGGTCTGTCAAAACGGGCCTCCACCTGCTTCTGCTTATTGGCTGCTGAGGGCTTAGATGGACCCTCTTCAGGGATGGTGCTAGGAGGCACCACCTCGGCGGCGGCTTCGCCGGATTGGGAGCTCTGTTGTGCACGTGTTTGCACTGGAAGTGCCTCTTCTGTTGAAGAAGAGACTGTACGGCAAGACTTGATCTTCCTGCCTTTTGATTTGGAGGTAGGGCGTACCTCCGATTGAGTCACCTCGGAGACAAGGTCGGGGTGAACCCAGAGGACCTCTCCTCGAGATGTGGTGAGCGGGGTGAGTCCACTCACATTGTCACGAGTAGGTGGTAAGTTTACCACCTCCATTATCGCCTTAGGGATGGGGACGACGCCATCTTGTGTGGTAGTTGGCGGCAAGGTGCCGAACTGAAGCAAAACCACATTGGCCGACACCGTCTTCTCTTCATAGTCGATGGAGATTACATCCGCATTGATCATGCGCTGGATGTAATTCTTGAGGACGTAGCAGTCCTTGGTCGGGTGTCCGATAAACCGATGGTAGTGACAGTACCTTGGGTTGTCCACTTTCCCAACTTCATCGGGCCGCTTTGGGTCCGGTAGCTTGATCTTGTCACCCTGCTTCAGTATCTCGAAAAGTTGCAGGGTGTCGTCATCATTGAATGAATAAACCTCCTTGGGTCTCGGTGCCAGTGGAGGCTTCTGAGTAGGCGCAGATGCGCCTTTTGAGGCATTAACAGTTAATGCCTGTTTCCCCTTTGCTTCTTGTCCGGAGCTGTTAACTGCGGACTTTTTCCCTTTATCGTCAAAGGCGGGGAAGCTGACACCCAGAAGACGTGCATTGGCCGCCTTCTTTTCTGCAGCTTCAGCTTCGATGATCAGGGAGCTCCAGTCAGGAGGGGGAGTAGAGTTGAGCCAGAGCTTTACTGCAGGCAACATGTTCATGCTGCAAGCGGAGAGGAGCGCATGTTCTGGCATGCCTGGAGGTAGCCTGAAGCAAGCCTGTTGGAAGCGTTCGATGAACGCCCGAACCGTTTCCTTCTCCTTCTGACGTATCTCTATGAGAGACGCCATCGTCATGTCCTTCCCGCCGTCGTAGAAGCGGTCGAGAAAGAGGCGCATTAGGTCGTCGAAGGACGATATAGAATTGTCGGGGAGGCTGTAGTACCAGTCATACGCCACTCCTTTCAGGGCCCCGACAAAGATACTGGTGAGGAGCGCGTCCTCCTTCGAAAGATGCCCTGTCTGTGACTGGAAGTACGTCAGGTACCGTCGCGGAGAGTCCTTCCCGTCGTATGGGGTGAGTATTTGTGGTTTATATTTTGGGGGATAAACCACCTTGTTCCACTCGAGGGGATAAGGCTGGGGAATGCCCATCTTCTGGCGTTCCTCTTGCCTGTTCTTGGACTCGAAGCGCTCCCGCAGGTCTTTGATCATTTCGACCACATCCTCCGTAGAGCTAGGAGTCGGGGAAGGAGGTACCATCTGGATTGGAGCGTTTGAGGGCTCCGAGGTCCGAGGTGCTTCTGTATCCGAGGGCGCCCGTTGGAGGGGCACACTCGACTCCCCATTAGCTCCTGGGTCAGGACCAGTTGAAGGTGTCCTGATCAAGGCCGATCGCATCTCAAATACTGCTTGAGTCAGTGCTTGCATAGAAGCAGAGAGGATTTTGAATCCTCCCTCCAATGAGTCTATGCGCTGGACTATGTCCTGTGACGGCGCATCAGACTCGACATCATCCCCAGCCATGTATACTGTCCTGACACGGCCAGGAGTGGATGGATTGGTTGAGGCTTCGCTTTCGGCCTCACTCTCATGCGGGGGAGTCACTTTTCCTGGTGTTGGGCCACCCCCAGCCACATCCTGGAGTTCGTCTTCAATAGGCGCATCTGCAAGGGTCTGCTTGCCCTCAGCTCCATCTTGAAGGACCTCTTCATTTCCAGAACTACCCCCGGCAGTGTCCTGGAGGACATCCTCATTTTGAGGGGCTTCGGGGAGAGTAATCTCGTCTTGATGATGAAGATCCGCCGCAGCTGTGCTTTGGACATCTTCGTCTTCGGAAGGAGGCTCAACAAGGGTCTGGCTACCCCCAGCTTCCTCCAAGGACTTCTTCCTCGACCGAGTGCCTTCAAACACTCCAGAGGTCGAGACAGCTGCCTTAGTTTTCCTCGGCTGGCTTTTGGATGAAGACGAGGAATTGGCAGTCGTCTTCCGGATTGATGAGGAGTTGGAGACCACGTTGCATGAAGCAACCTTTGGCTCCTTTTCAGCTAACACCTTTGTCCAAGGCGACGTCGGAGAGGTGTCGATGATTACAGTCGTTGGAAGACCGACTGTCTTGGTGGAGCTGCCGTCTTGCAACAGCAGTTGATGGTGACCACCGCACAAGTATGCCCCGTGAGAGGCGCATCGTGCTTGTTGGTCGACTCTCCTGACCGGCGCTTGTGAGTGATCATGTTGCGCAGGTCATTGGAGGAGAGTGGTGCCTTCACACCCCCTTCAGACGTATGGCAAGGCCAAATGCCGGGGTGGTCAGGTGAGTGCTGTACCCCCTGATCTAATACCAAGCAGGCATCACGATCAGTAGTGAGGGAACCACAACATTTGAAGTGACTTGAACGGACCTCAAACGCACAACCAGAGGAGGCACGGGAGTTCAAGACCACTGAGTTTGCCTCTCCCGACTTGGTTGTGCATGCAGTAGATGCGCCCAAGCGAGATGAGGACTTTGAAGATCGACTCGTTGTTGGTGCAGAAGCACTTGAGTCAACCTTGTACAGCTTGCCATCGGCAGCGCGCGTGATAACGAGCACGTGCCTCTGGCCGGCTGCTGGCATAGCACGTTTGTGGTGCATGGCCTGTGCCGCCTTGGATTTTTTCGTACCAGCCCGCTGGAGCGCATAGTACTCAGCATCCAAATTCTCCTCGCCATTACAGCGAGTGAGTCTGTCAAAGACAGAGGCCTTTTGTGACGCATCAGAGGTGATACGCGGGGCATTGGCTGCGCCCCTGCTCCGTCGACCTATCTTCCTCGCCTGAGAGGAAGATAGCTGGGAAACGTAGTCGGCCGCACGCTTCTCCAAGAGATGCGCTGCATCGGCAGGCGCACCTTGGTTGCTGAGAACGTCAGCAGGAAGGGAAGGCTGGATTGCTGCATCCCTTCAGTGATGGTGCCCGAGGCGTCGACCTTGCGCACCCAGGCCGTGCGGATCTTCTTCGGCTTTGGTAGCCGCTTCGAAGGACTCGCACTTCCTTCAGAAATGAACTCCTCGTATGCCTGTTGATTGAGGCGCACGACCAGCGTCTTGTGAGAGGAGCCCACCTTCACGTCGTCGGCCTGTGACACGACTTTCTCGAAAGAGGACAAAGAAGTCCCCAGCAGAGTCGCCAGCTTGTTTGCCATTAAAATTGTTTGATTGAAAACTTTAATACAAATAGAACAGTGTTACAATGTAGGACTTAGATGTAGTCCTAGGAGTACACTTTTGTTTAAGCTGGGTCCTTAGTGCCAATGGAGCGAGTGGTAATGCGTTGACTCCGTTGACCGGCTGACGACGGTTATCGGTTCTCTGAAGGCGTGGATTGCTCTGGGTGCTGGAGCTTGCTGAGAGGAGGAAGACGTTGAGTGTCTGTATCTGCCTCTCTGATGATTCCTTGTATGTTCGTTGTGGATTCTGTATGTTATCCGTGGATGAGAAGGAAATAATCCTTCTATTTATAGCTGGGCAGGTTGGCTGCTCATGCGCGCATGTAGGATACGCCGGTGTGTGGGGACGCCATGTGGAAGTTGCTGATGGAGGCGCGTAGATGATGCGCCCTGATTGAGGGGGAGAACTCTTCATACTGCTGTTGTGAGCCGGCACGTAGCAGAGGAGAAGATCTTTCTGTTGCTGAAATCTTGGACGAGTTGAGTCAAAGGACACGTGTCATCGACCCATGGCTCGAAGATCTCGGATTTGGGGGGGCAGTAATCTGGTGAGCTGCGCCTTGGATCTGGGCGCAGGAGGAGGCTGCGGCTCATAACCTTTAGGAGTTACAAACCATTTAGGGCGCATGGCTTTTGAGGCGTATGCGGGTGACCTTCCTTCTATCTTTCGGGATCAGAGATCAGTCTGGGGCGCATGGCTTTTGAGGCGCATGCAAAGCTTCAACTGGCGACTCTTCTTCTGTCTTTAGGGATCAGTGAAGGGTCTGAGGCGCATGGCTTTTGAGGCACATGCTGGTTTGGACGCATGGCCGTAGAGGCGTATGGTGATTTGGACGCATGGCCGTAGAGGTGCATGGTGATTTGGACGCATGGCCGTAGAGACGCATGCGGATGGCCACGTGGCAGTAGCCGTCGGAATAGAGTCATGATGATGCTGACGTTGCCGACGCTTCGTTCTCTGAAAAAAAGCTATAAACCGTTCAGACTTTGGGAAGCGTGCTGCCAACTCTGGTGTCAGTTCAGCACTTAATGTTTGTGACGTTCGATGGACAGCTGAGTGGGCACATTGGTTGGTGTTCCACTTGGCATGGAGATGTGAGGGAGGGCGCATCCTCTGTGATGCGCCGGGTACTGTAGGGCGCGTCTGTGTGATGCGCCTGATGCTGGAGGGCGCGTTCGTGTGATGCGCTGTTTGGCTGGCGCATCCGACATGTCCTTTAATGACGCGGCTGTCTCGCTCCTCGAGTGCTATAAATAGCCGTTTGGCTGAATTCGAGGCGTCCGGTTCATCCATTTAATGTAAATTTATTGCACAGAATTCGGAGAGTCATCCACTTGGTGCGTGGGTTTGATTTGCCCGGCCTATAAATAGTGGCATGGAGAGAAGGTTTGCTCCTCATTCCCTCACGTACTTCCAACATGAACTTGGATATGTGGGTGCATTCTGTTGACGAAATGCTCCCGAGGGTAAAGATGAGAGGTCATGCTGTCTTCGATGCACTTGAAGGTGACTGTTACATCCAAAAGACGGAGTCGAGGGCTTCTGAGGCAGGCGGAAGGTGCCTGTTGCATCCAAAGATAGGGATGTTCGGGCCTCGTCTCCGTTGTTCCGAAAGAGCCGTAGATCGGAATGGTGGTGCTAGGCTCTCTCTTCCTTCAAAGTGGGTGCCGCCCACTTTGATTGTGTTGAAAGCTCCTTGTGTCATGATTTCGATCACGGTCTTCCTTGGTCTTTGGAGGCTCTTTCGAAGCCTCCCCTGGCCACAGCATTTGCGGTGCTCTTCTCTTCTTTGGTTCCAGCCAGAGGGTTAAATGCTTTGCTTGGCGAAGCACTTATCAGGCGAGCCTGGCTGGAAGAGCGACACATAACTGGGCTCTGCTCGGCCAGGTGAGCCTGGTTGGAAGAGTTGCTCATAACTGAGCTGCTGAAGGGATGCACATAACTGAGCTGGATGCACATAACTGAGCTGGATGCACATAACTGAGCTGCTGAAGAGATGGTAGGATGCGCCTGGCTGGAGGCGCATGGCATCTGCTGCGCCTGGCTGACAGTGCATGGTGACTACTGCGCCTATCGGAAGGCGCATGGTGGTTGCTGTGCCTATCTGGAAGACGCATGGTGGCTGTTGGCTGTAGATCTAGGATCCTTCCTTTGTAGAAATTCTCCTTTGTACAACCTTTTCTAGACATGTAATAGACTTTTATATAAATAAAAAGTCCTTCTTCGAATGTCTATGGCTTATTTGATTAGCTGTCTGAGTTCTGGCGCATAAAATGCCTGGCGCATGGGCTTTCTGGTTGGGAAATTCCATGCTTCTACAGACACGTTGGTAATGGTTGTTTCACCATCCGACAATATCTGTAGGTTTTTACCCTATTATTATAATCTTTCTCCTTTTGTTGATTTTGAGATCCATCGATTCCAGTGATTTCACAGCCACTGAAATTGAATATGTTGACCCAGTAGATGTTTATAGAGACTAGCCTTGACCCTATTTGACCATGGTTAACTTCTTTGACTGAACGTCGAAGTAGAGTCAACATTTGACCTAGATTAGACTAGTTTTGATCTAGAGTTGACTAGAGTTGACCAGTTGACCAAAAGCCAACTATAAGTCAACCATTGACCCAGTTTGACCAGTTTGACTTGGTTTGACTTTTTGTGACCTAGTTTGACCAAGTGTGACTCAGTGTGACCTAGTTTGACTTAGTTGACTGAGTCTGACCTAGATTACGTAGCTTATACTATAGAATCAAGCCTAACACTGTTGAACCCTAATTAGCTTATATATATATATTATCTTTAGGTCTGTGGCATCACTCTGAGAATCGACCCCATTTGACAGCTCAGGACTGCAGACGAGTATATTCTCTGATAGTAGTTCCTTGTCTTGATATTTTTTGTATCCGATTCAGTTATAGCATTTTACTTGATTCTCGTCACGATGGTACACGGACTAGTATATACCGGATTCCTGTCATGAGATGTCATTCTTAGATTTTCTTGGGATACTGGTACTTGCTCGATCTTGTTCTTGTACTTGTATTGACACCGATTCCTGAGAAGGAGTAGCTACCTTCTTAGGAAATCTCGTGCTATGATGTGCTATGTCCGGATCCGTATACTATTCGGAGAATAGGAAATTTTATAGATAGTGTGATCAATGCCCATCTTGAGTTACTACTTGTATCATAGCTATACCCTCACCTCACGATGGATATAACCTGACCTGTGCTACTACTTGTTCCATAGCTTGCCATCCCGGCCTGGCCGAGTTCACGTACTTGTAGCCGGTTGGCTGGAAGCCTGATCTTGACCCTTACCGATCACATTATGCTATAATATTCGAGGCACATTTTACATTTATTACATCAATTACATATTACAGTTCAGCTTACTTTTCCTGCATGATTCACCTTAACATGATTTCCAGTTTATATATCCTGTTTTACTTACAGTCTTGATATATCATCTTGTATTCCATTATGATTGTCTCTTACAATATTTGTCAATACTATGAAACTGTTGTTAGTTTATGTACTCGTTCCCATCATGACTGGATACGTTGATAATATTTTAGGAGTTGTTATGCCATTATTGGACTTCATGATGTTGCTAGCTGAGATGGTTCTCACTATTCTTCTATGTGAGTTGCCTGGTAGTTATCCTTAGTTTGTCTTATTTTCCTTCTTTATTTTCCTGTCTTATGATCTCTTCTAATAGTTTCTAATTATTCTTGTGCCCTAGTTATCTTTCCTGTCTTATCTTCTTTAAATGTTGGGTTGTGATTGAGTATATTTGTAGTTCACGGACCTTCTAGATGTAGTGTATATTTATTGGGTACTAGACAGCGTTCTACCGCCGATACTGCGACGTAGGCTGGGCGTGGCCTACGTATTCATATCCGTATATCTGGGTGCGGGTCGTGACACGTTTTTGTGGTGTGTCACGCCCCAGAACTAGAATACTGGAGAGCG
Organism: Iris pallida; assembly: GCA_029216955.1. Classification (NCBI taxonomy): domain Eukaryota; kingdom Viridiplantae; phylum Streptophyta; class Magnoliopsida; order Asparagales; family Iridaceae; genus Iris; species Iris pallida. The sequence continues at coordinate 2,615,605 of JANAVB010020999.1, forward strand.
GGGGCGTAAATAGCCACTATGTATAATGAAATGGGATCCATCTCACCATACGGTCACGGCTGTCTAAATATATGAGGGTTTAACTACAAGCCAACAGTCTCTTATGGTCAATAGCAAGCCTAGTGTCTCAATTACAAGCAAATATGAATAGTTACAAGATGTATGATCACCAAATATACAATAGTAAGGCATCCCAAATTTTACATATCCAGCTGATCATGAAGCTAGTCATTACAAAAGATGAAAAATAACAAGAGTTTTAGTCATACATGATCAACCCCAGGTTGCCAATCATGTTACAGTTCGTAGGCAGACAATAAGTAAAATACAATCGAGCTAACACGTGCTCGCCGGCTAAACGCCTCAAAAGAATAATTTTACAATAGAGTGGGAGAGCCAAAATAAATCCACTCGTTGCCATGATTCCGTCTAGTGGTCACCATATGGCTAGAAAGTCAGTAGATCCTCTGGAGCTGCTCTGGTATCTGGCCATACAAAACCAGCTGGGTCAGATCCCAGAAAGAGCAAGTGCCACAAAGGAGGCTTCACTTAGGAACTAAAACCAGCAATTAGCACAAGAATATAATTACATGATAAAAGACAATAATTAAGGAAAATCATGACAGGTGATATACGATGAGATAACCATGGGACTATTCAGATAACCAGGTTACAACCCGTAAACCAAACAAGGACCGAGGTTGTAATCCTTCGTCTGAACAGAACTTGGTTTCTCCCACCATTTATCGGCAGGATGAATATAAACAATCAGGTCATGTGACAATCTTGTGCAGGGTCAAGACAAGACTAGACTGGTTATGCCTCATCCAACAATCGCGGCCAAGAAATAAGTACGGCTTGATACTTTAACTAACTAGGGTTATCACAGGCCTTAGTTACTAGCAAGATGCAGTGAGATTGTTTCACAACCACAAGCCCTGCAGACCATCCAGGCTATCCGGACGTAATTAGGGGTTGAATTCAAGTGGGTATATCGTCCAGGAAACGCATGCACCCTTAGGTGACTTAGAGGGTGCAACACATGACAGTGTGCTGGAAATGTGCCCTACTCGACGGCAGGCTACAGATCCCAAGTGGGCGCCCAGATAACGGGATTGCTTGTAGCTGGAGAAATCTCTTCATGACTACTGGATTATTCTAATTGTTAGCCTTAGTCAATTCAGCAGGCACCTCCGATCGTGGTTCTCAGAGGTCCCCGTACTAGACATGATGCAAGATAAGACGGGTTCATTTGTACAAGCACACTCATCCACGGTGTCCAGGTCATTCATACTTGTCATGTCAGGCAGCCATAGCAACAGCTTATCAAGATATCATGTCAGGTTTGTCATGTCAAGTTTATCATGTCAAGTTTATCAAGTCTACTTGTCAAGAGTGCGCCACGTCGGGCCACTATCAAGAATTATCATGTCAGGTATATCATGTCAAGTTCACTGTCAGGAATGCGTCACGACGGGCTACTATCATGTCATGTCATTGTCAAAAGTGTACCACAACGGGTCACCATCGTGTCAGAGAACACACTTAAAATTAATAGCATAAGCATACAAGTGGTAATTAAATATTAACAGGAGCAAGGGCCGTGGAGGACTCATGCGGCTCAGAAAAATTATTACATGCGTCCAGGAAGTCACTATCAATCATTACACTAACAATTCGTGTTTAGGAAAGCAACTTAAAATCACACATTATTTAATCATAATAATATAATTGTATAGACAAATAAGACAAAAATAGTGGAAGCCGCAATTAATGCAAGCATGCCATACGGCACAAATTAAATATTCATGCAAGCAATCATGCGGCCATAAATTATTATTTAATTGGCCATGCAAGCAGTTGGCCATATGCGGCTGAACAATTATTGGAGGGGTGCATATGCGGCTAGCAGATATTGGAGAGGGGTATATGCGGCCAGCAACTGAACTAAAAGCCATACAAGTTGCATGCGGCTACAACTAAACCCAGGGCCATGCAATTTGCATGCGGCCAAGAATATTAAGCATGCAAGCAAAGCTTACATGCATGCAAATTAAATATATCATGGCAGCAAAGTCATATGTGGCTCACTTATAATAGCATGCAAGCAAAACTTGTATGGAATGCATATAAAATATATCATGGCAGCAAAGTCATATGCGGCTCACTGCTTGTATAAAGCATGCAAGCTTAATCAAAACATTAATATTATGGAGCCATGCATGCTAGCATGTGGAAAGGCATGCTAGCTAGTGGAAAGGCATTTAATATTACGTAAGCTTAATTAAAGCATATTACGTAAGCTTTATTATGGAGCCATGCACGAATGCAAGCTTAATGCAAGCTTACGCATGCTTAGTGCTGATGCATGCATGCTTCCATGCAAGCTTATGCATGCTGATGCATGCTAAAGAAAAGTCATGCGACCAATAATGTACTTCTTATGCGGCCAAGCAACTGAAGTAAAGCCACGCGGCCAAAGTAAAAATTTGCTAGCAGATGCAAATGCATTAATATATATAAGCCTATGCGGCCAGGTTAACACTTGCTTAGCAAATGCAAATGCATTAATATATATATATATATAAGCCTATGCGGCCAGGTTAACACTTGCTTAGCAAATGCAAATGCATTAATGTATATATAAGCCTATGCGGCCAGGTTAGCACTTGCTTTAGCAAATGCAAATGCATTAATACTAATGCATATTAATACATTAAATCACCAAGCCTAACGTATTAAATATTATTAAAGGGCCATGCATGCAAGCATGCGGCCAAGCTACTGTATGCAAGCAAGCTGCATTAAAAATATGCATGCTTGCTAATGTATTAAAATATACAAGGGCCATGCGGCTCAGGAATAATTAATGCTCATGCGGCCAATTAGATTAAATACTCAATTAAATGGCCATACGGCTGGAAAATGTTAATGGCTCATGCGGCCAAAAATATTATATTAATGCTCATGCGGCCCAGCAACTCAATGTTGCATGCGGCCAAAGTGCAATTAATGGCTCCCACAGAAAATATGTCCATAAAAAATACCATGGCCTCCATGCTCCTCCAAACAACAACAGGAACCCAAATCCAAACTCCCGTAGGTCAAATTAGGGTAAAATAGAATTCTCTACAACATGGAACCATCAACTAGCAAAAATATACAAGTTTGATAGATCAAAATTCATAGAAACTAAAAATACCACAAAACTAGATCTACAAGAAATTAATCGTGGAAATAAAAAATACTAAGTACTAAAGTGGGTTAGAAACACATGAGGAAGATAATAGAACAATAAAAAATGGACTTCCTCCATGAAGCAAGGTGCACTTGCCTAAGCTCTCCCTCTCTCCGTCAGGTTGGTGGAGAAGTAATGGCGAGGAAGAAGAAGAGTAAATGAGGAGAGAGAAAAGAGTGGGGGTTAATAAATGGTGATGGTGGTGGTAGGTAGGTGGGTTGGTTCTCAACCAAAACCGAACCAAGCCTAACCAAATCAAGCCGAACTGAACCAAGATAAACTAATCAATAAAATACCAAAATAAATCAAGTAGAAAGACATACAATACGGTTCAAAATATGTACACGTATACCGAGATACGTAATACGAACCACGGGCATTACAACTCTATCCACCTTAAAAGAATTCCATCCTCGAAATTTAATTAAGAGGCTAGAGTGGCAAAGACAAGCTATACTAAGTAATCAATTAAACAATCAATCATGCAGGCAAGGAATTTGAAAGAAGAAGGAAGAAGGAAGACATCCTGCTAGGAACCTCTCTGCCGGTTCTGAATTTGAGCCGGGGTCAGGGCATACTGTTGGGGTCTCTGCTGGAATCCCCTCTGCCTATACTGAACTTGCGCCTAGGCATACTGCTGAGGCCTTTGCTGCTGAAAAGCTTGGGTCTGCATCGGCAACGATCTCGAGGAATAAAACTGCTGCTGGACTGGTACTGGGGCTGGTCCCCTAACGGATGAACTGGTCATGGCTGGTGATGAGTCAGTCCTGAACGGGCATGAACCTACCTTGTGGTCCGGTGCTCCACAAAGCAAACACAATCCTCGAGCCTTGTGATACTCTGAAACAATATGTCTAGGCTTCCCACAATAAGAGCAGTCCATGGGGGAAGACTGCTTCTGCTTCTGCTGCTGAGGATACGTCGGGGTTGAATGTTGAACCGACGTAACCGAAGTTGTCCTTCTCGGAGCTCCAATGGTCAAAGTCCTAGCTGCAGGGGCTGGAGCTGACGACTGGTTCATCTGGCCTTGAGATAGCTTTCAACCTCCGGTCCTATCACTGTTCGCTGTACTGCTCCCATGATGTCCACCTCTGCCCAGAGCATCTGCCACTGCCTGACGCAAGGCGTCTCCTCGACGATCCTACGATGTAAGCAACTCCATGATAAGTCCTACCAAGGCTCCATCATCCTGTCCTGTGGGCTGGGCAGGCTGCACCGGGGGTTCTGGATCTCCGGAAGGTATGACCCGGAAAGCTGCTCCTGAGTGCTGGGCCTGATCTTCTGGTTGCTGTTGGTCCACGGGAGGTGCTTCGCCTTGCTGATCGGCATATCCATGAACAATGCCATTGAAGAAGACGACATAGGGAACAATAAGGAAGGACCAGGACAGATCAACGATTACAAGCATATGATCAGGACAAGAATTTCAGGAATTTAGAGAATACGAACAGAGATCAAGGACGAGTACTGATTGAGACATCTATTCGGTAAACCCTCACATATCTTATTTTATAAGACCTACATGGGCCACCATTTGAACCATGTCACGCCCCAGAACCAGAATACTGGAGAGCGGGGGCGTACATAGCCAGCTACGTATAATGAAATGGGATCCATCTCACCATACGGTCATGGCTGTCTAGATATATGAGGGTTTAACTACAAGCCAACATTCTTTTATGGTCAATAGCAAGCCTAGTGCTCAATCACAAGCAAATATGAATAGTTACAAGATGTATGATCACCAAATATACAATAGTAAGGCATCCCAAACTTTACATATCCAGCTGATCATTTAGCTAGTCATTACAAAAGATGAAGAATAGGAAGAGTTTTAGTCATACATGATCAACCCCAGGTTGCCAATCATGTTACTGTACGTAGGCAGACAGTAAGTAAAATAAAATCGAGCTAATACGTGCTCGCCGGCTAAACGCCTCAAAAGAATAATTTTATAATAGAGTGGGAGAGCCAAAATAAACCTACTCGTTGCCAGGATTCCGTCTAGTGGTCACCATCTGGCTGGAAAATCGGTAGATCTTCTGGAGCTGCTCTAGTATCTGGTCATACAAAACCAGCTGGGTCAGATCCCAGAAAGAATAAGTGCCACAAAAAAGGCTTCACTTAGGAACTAAAACCAGCAATTAGCATAAGAATATAATTACATGATAAAAGACAATAATTAAGAAAAAGCATGACAGATGATATACGATGAGATAACCATGGGACTATTCAGATAACCAGGTTACAACCCGTAAACCAAACAAGGACCGGAGTTGTAACCCTTCGTCTGAACAGAACTTAATTTCTTCCGCCATTTATCGGCAGGGTGAATATAAACAATCGGGTCATGTGACAATCTTGTACAGGGTCAAGACAAGACTAGACTGGTTATGCCTCTCCAACAATCACGGCCAAGCAATAAGTACGACTTGATAATTTAACTAACTAGGGTTATCAAATGCCTTAGTTACTAGCAAGATGCAGTGAGATTGTTCCACAGCCACAAGTCCTGCAGACCATCCAGGCTATCCGAACGCAATTAGGGGTTGAATTCAAGTGGGTACATCGTCTAGAAAATACATGTACCCTTAGGTGACTTAGAGGGTGCAACACATGACAGTGTACTGGAAACGTGCCCTACTCGATGGCAGGCTACAGATCCCAAGTGGGCTCCCAGATAACGAGATTGCTTGTAGCTGGGGAAACTCTTCATGACTACTGGATTATTCTAGTTGTTAGCCTTAGTCAATTCAGCAGGTACCCCCGACCGTGGTACTCAGGGGTCCCCGTCCTAGACATGATGTAAGACAAGACGGGTTCATTTGTATAAGCACAATCATTCACGGTGTCCAGGTCATTCATACTTGTCATGTCAGGCAGCCGTCGTAACAGCTTATCAAGATATCATGTCAGGTTTGTCATGTCAAGTTTATCATGTCAAGTTTATCATGTCAAGTTTATCATGTCAAGTCTACTTGTCAAGAGTGCGCCACGTCGGGCCACTATCAAGAATTATCATGTCAGGTATATCATGTCAAGTTCACTGCCAGGAGTGCGCCACGACGGGCCACTATCATGTCATGTCATTGTCAAAAGTACACCACAACGGGTCACCATCGTGTCAGAGAACACACTTAAAATTAATAGCACAAGCATACAAGTGGTAGTTAAATATTAACAGGAGCAAGGGCCGTGGAGGACTCATACAGCTCAGGAAAATTATTACATGCGGCCAGGAAGTCACTATCAATTCGTGTTTAGGAAAGCAACTTAGAATCACACATTATTTAATCATAATAATATAATTGTAAAGATAAATAAGACAAAAGATAGTGGGACCCGCAATTAATACAAGCATGCCATGCGGCATAAATTAAATATTCATGCAAGCAATCATGCGGCCATAAATTATTATTTAACTGGCCATGCAAGCAGTTGGCCATATGCGGCTGGACAATTATTGGAGGGGTGCATATGCGGCTAGCAGATATTGGAGAGGGGCATATGCGGCCAGCAACTGAACTAAAAGCCATACAAGTTGCATGCGGCTACAACTAAATCCAGGGCCATGCAAGTTGCATGCGACCAAGAATATTAAGCATGCAAGCAAAGCTTGCATGCATGCAAATTAAATATATCATGGCAGCAAAGTCATATACGGCTCACTTATAATAGCATGCAAGCAAAACTTGCATGGAATGCATATTAAATATATTATGGCAGCAAAGCCATATGCGGCTCACTGCTTGTATAAAGCATGCAAGCTTAATCAAAGCATTAATATTATGGAGCCATGCATGCTAGCGTGTGGAAAAGCATGCTAGCTAGTAGAAAGGCATTTAATATTACGTAAGATTAATTAAAGCATATTACGTCAGCTTCATTATGGAGCCATACACGCATACAAGCTTAATGCAAGCTTACGCATGCTTAGTGCTGATGCATGCATGCTTCCATGCAAGCTTATGCATGCTAAAGAAAAGTCATGTGGCCAATAATGTACTTCTTATGCAGCCAAGCAACTGAAGAAAAGCCATGCGGCCAAAGTAAAAATTTGCAAGCAGATGCAAATACATTAATATATATAAGCCTATGCGGCCAGGTTAACATTTTCTTAGCAAATGCAAATACATTAATATATATATAAGCCTATGCGGCCAGGTTAACACTTGCTTAGCAAATGCAAATGCATTAATATATATATAAGCCTATGCGGCCAGGTTGGCACTTGCTTTAGCAAATGCAAATACATTAATACTAATGCATATTAATACATTAAATCACCAAGCCTAATGCATTAAATATTATTAAAGGGCCATGCATGCAAGTATGCGGCCAAGCTACTGTATGCAAGCAAGATGCATTAAAAATATGCATGCTTGCTAATGTATTAAAATATACAAGGGCCATGCGGCTTAGGAATAATTAATGCTCATGCGGCCAATTAGATTAAATACTCAATTAAATGGCCATGCGACTGGGAAATGTTAATGGCTCATTAGGCCAAAAATATTATATTAATGCTCATGCGGCCCAGCAACTCAATGTTGCATGCGACCAAAGTGCAATTAATGGCTCCCACAAAAAATATGTCCATAAAAAAATACCATGGCCTCCATGCTCCTCCAAACAACAATAGGAACCCAAATCCAAACTTTCGTAGGTCAAATTTGGGTAAAATAGAATTTTCTACAACATGGAACCATCAACTAGCAAAAATATGCAAGTTTGATAGATCAAAATTCATAGAAACCGAAAATACCACAAAACTAGATCTACAAGAAATTGATCGTAGAAATAAAAATGCTAACTACTAAAGTGGGTTAGAAACACATGAGGAAGATAATGGAATAAAAAAAAAAGAACTTTCTCCATTAAACAAGACGCACTTGCCTAAGCTCTCCCTCTCTCTCTCAGGTTGGTGGAGAAGTAATGGTGAAAAAAAAGAAGAGTAAGTGAGGAGAGAGAAAAGAGTGGAGGTTAATAAATGGTGATGGTGGTGGTAGGTAGGTGGGTTGGTTCTCAACCAAAACCGAACCAAGATAAACCAATCATTGAAATGCCAAAATAAATCAAGCAGGGAGACATGCAATGCGGGTCAAAATATGTACACGTATATCGAGATACGTAATACGAACCACGGACATTATATGGTGGCCCATGCAGGTCAGTCTTTGTAATTTATGCGAAGTCGTGGTAGTACTTGAGCTTTTCTGTACTACTGCGAGCCTGCCCTAGGATTAAGGTTGGGTCATGGAATATTTTAGGAGTTTGGTACTCAGTCACATCTTAGGAACTCTTGGTAGTTTCCAGGGATGACCCCTGAAAATCTTATTTCAAACTTTTTGAAACTTTTTCCATTTGTTTCTGTCCGTCCTGATTTCTGAAACATGTGTCCGTTATCAACTTTATTCTTTCTTAGAATGAGTTTGTGGACCCCCGAGAGAAGGTATAAGTTGAACTTATATATCTTCTAGGTTGAGACGAGAATATGATTTGCTAGTCTCATATCAGGTTGAGATTATTTTAGATTATATATTCCTATGATTTCCTTTTATCTTGACCTAGATAGTACCTTTGGACATCTCCTAAGAATTTTTTTCTAAATCCTATCTCGGAATCTGTTTCTGCTAGTTTCCATTTACTTATCTTTGATTCGTTGTTGAATTTTAAATCTTGATATTCGTTCATTGTTGACTTCGATTTTGATTTTGTGATAAGTTTTTAAGGATTGAGTTAAGATATCCTGATAAACATATTTGATGGAGACGATGGGAACGGTAAATATTTACTTCATTTATGGGATTTAGAATTTATCGCAGCCATATTAGCTAGCATGACAGGGACATGGAGCCTAATTTTGGATATACTATCCTAGTTATGGAATTTAGATTCTTTTACAGCCATATCGGTTGGCGTGGTAAGGAATCTACATGACATGATTATAGGGTGTATACCTTAGTTATGGACTCTATCGTTTATTGCAGCTATGCTTACTGGCGTAGTATAAATTTTGGCAGCATGGTTTTGGATAGACGTGTATGGTTATCAGGTCGTATCTTAAATTGATTCACTTCTTTTTGACCAAATGATGAGGACAATTCATACCCTTATTTTTCGACTTATCATTCATTTCTTTTCTCATTGTATGATGATTTTCTCATCTTATCGTCATTTCTATTGCCTTGTTTAGCTATGTCTTGATTACACCAATCAACTATCTCGTATCTACTTCTGTCATCTATACTTTGAAATCTTTTTGAGCTCTTGTATCTTTTTATCATAGAAAAAGTCGAGGAAGTATCGTAATCATCTGTTTCAGAGTAGACATTGGATCTTGGTAGTAGTCAAAACAGAGCAAGATGATTACCCCGACTTTCTTCTACAATCCTATATTTGGGTTTTCTTCCATAACAGAAGAAATTCAATTCCTTATCCTTGAACTATTTCTTAAAATTTCAATATCGTAAGATTTGATCTTCTCTGATTTTGACCAGTCGATTTGGTCGTCTTGTTGTTCATGCCAAAGAGTCTTGGTTGCTGACTAGACTCTAAATGACTTCAAATTTCTTTGTGACTGGATTTTCATCCTTGGATGCTCGTGCCCAGCCTTCGTTGATCTTATTCTCCATCTTGCCCAAATTCTGATTTACTCAAAAAGTTGATCAAGTTAGATCGTGTTGAGATTAATTATTTTTATCGTTATTAGATTTCATGATGTTACTACTCGTGTTAAAACTTTCGATTTTGGTCATGTTTGGATTTTGAACACTCGTGCCTAAACTCCTTTCGACCTTGATTTGATTTGCTGATTATATCCAAATTCCTTGTGATTGGTCGTACCTAGATGTCCTAGCATGACTAAGAGAATTTGGAATTCCTTGATCGTGATTTTAACGATCATAACTACACATATTATCTTGTCTCTGAATCGTGCCTAAGAACTTTGACTTTTGATCATAACTAACTAGTGTGACCACAAAATTAGTCGTGTTAGAATTGAACATATTTGAATTCCTACCATGCCTAATTAATTTGAGTTTCTTCCTAAATCGTGCTTATAAGACTTTGATTTAGAAATCATGAATTTATCGTCTTTCACAACTGAACTTGGATCTCGATCGTGCTTATGCGACCTGTAATATGATTTTCCATCAAATCTGACCATCGATCGTGCTGTACTTGAAAGTTCCTCTCCATTTGCTTCTCTTAGCCCTGCTTAAGATCATGACTATTCGACTTTGATTTTCATGTTCACGATAATCTTAACCCTAAATCTAATTTCATCGAGCTGAAATCCTGTTAATCAAATTTTTGACTTGATTGTAATCGGACAAAGTTCAAGTTTTGATTTCGTTGTCATACCTTGTAATACCCGTAGTTCGTATTACGTATTTTGTATACGTGTACGGAATTTCGACCTGTAGTTAGACTTGTCATGCTTGTCTTGATCCTGGTTTAGTGGCTTGGTTTGGTTTATCTTGGTTCGGTTGGCTTGGTTCGGTTTGCCTTGGGTTCATCATGAACCAAAAGAAAACCCCACCTACCACCACCATCACCATTTATTAACCCCCACTCTTTTTTTTCTCCTCATTTATTCTTCTTCTTCCCCACCATTACTTCTCCACCAACCTGAGAGAGAGAGGGAGAGCTTAGGCAAGTGCACCTTGCTTCATGGAGGAACCCCATTTTTATTGTTCCATTGTCTTCCTCATGTGTTTCTAACTCACTTTAGTACTTAGCATTTTTTATTTCCATGGTCAAATTCTTGTAGATCTAGTTTTGTGATATTTTTGGTTTTCATGAATTTTGATCTATCAAACCTACATATTTTTGCTATTGGATGGTTCCATGTTGTAGAGAATTCCATTTTATCCAAATTTGACCCATGGGAGTCTGGATTTGAGTTCCTATTGTTGTTTGGAAGAGCATGGAGGCCATGGTATTTTTTATGGACATGTTCTCTGTGGGAGCCATTAATTTTACCTTAGCCGCATGAGCATTAATTGCATGGCCATTTAATTAATTGTCTTGCATTGGCTAGCCGCATATGGCCAATGCCATATTATATTTAATTCATACTGGCCGCATATTGGCCTTAGCATCAGCCGCATGCATATATTTAATGCATTATATTTAATATATACAAGCATGCATACTTATATACAGTACCTGGCCGCATGCCATAATATGCTAGGCCATTAAGCTATCTAATTGGCCGCATGACCTATAGTTAACTTGCTAACTGCTTATGGCTGTTTAATTAATATTTCGGCCGCATGGCTACTATTCACGTTGAGCCGCATATGGCCATTGGCCATTTTTAGCTGCATGGCTTTTCTTTTGTTGCTTGGCCGCATAAGAAAGTACATTATTGGCCGCATGGTGTTCTTTAGCATGCATTAAACATTAAGTAGTAAGCTTGCATGGAAGCATGCATCAGCCGCATGGCTTTTCTTTAGCATGCATTAAACATTAAGTAGTAAGCTTGCATGGAAGCATGCATCAGCCGCATGGCTTTTCTTTAGCATGCTTTAAACATTAAGCTTTAAGCTTGCATGGAAGCATGCCATAGTAGTGAGCCGCATAGGGTATAATATTTAATTTGCTTGAATATTTAATTTGTATGCATGCAAGCTTTACTTACATGCTTATTATTCTTGGCCGCATGCAAATTGCATGGCCCTTGGTTTAGTTGTAGCCGCATGCAACTTGCATGGCCTTAGCAACAGTTGCTGGCTGCATGGCCTTAATTAGCAGCTTGCTAGCGGCATATGGCTTTGCTAGGAACATTGGCCACATGCATTTTGCTTGCTTCAGCAATATTATTTTGCATGCGATTGTATTATTTGCATACAAGCTTTGTTTGCATGCGTCAGCCTTGTGCATTTAATTAATAGCTTGGCAACTTTGCATGCATTTGCATGTATTAGTGCTAGGCCAATATTGTATTTGGCCGTATGGTTGCTTACATGCTGGCCGCATATGCCCCTCTCCAATATTTGCTAGCCGCATATGCACCCCTCCAATAATTGCCCAGCCGCATATGGCCAAGTGAACCGCATGGCTTATATGTTGAGTATTTGCCTTATGGCCCCCACCTCATCCGCTCTTGGCCGTATGGTCTATTTATTATTCTTGGCCGAATGCAGCAAAGTATGCTAGCCACATATTGTATGGTGACAATATTTATTGGCTGGCCGCATGGCATACTTGCATTAATTGTGGGTCCTACTATCTTTTGTCTTATTTGTCTTTACAATTATATTATTATGAGTAAATAATGTGTGATTCTAAATTGCTTCCCTATGTACGAATTGTTAGTGTAATGATTGATTGCTGGCCGCATGTAATAATTTTTCTGAGCCACATGAGTCCTGCACGGCCCTTGCTCCTGCTAATATTTAATTACCACTTGTATGCTTGTGCTATTAATTTTAAGTGTGTTCTCTGACACGATGGTGACCCATTGTGGTACACTTTTGATAATGACATGACATGATAGTGGCCCGACGTGGCGCACTCTTGACAAGTAGACTTGACATGATAAACTTGACATAACAAACCTGACATGATATCTTGATAAGCTGTTGCGACGACTGCCTGACATGACAAGTATGAATGACTTGGATACCGTAGATGATTGTGCTTGTACAAATAAACTCGTCTTGTCTTGCATCATGTCTAGGACGGGCTGAGTACCACGGTCGGAGGTACCTGCTGAATTGACTAAGGCTAACAACTAGAATAATTCAGTAGTCATGAAGAGATTTCTCCAGCTACAAGCAATTCCGTTATCTGGGCGCCCACTTGGGATCTGTAGCCTGCCGTCGAGTAGGGCACATTTCCAACACACTGTCATGTGTTGCACCCTCTAAGTCTGCTAAGGGTACATGCGTTTTCTGGACGATGTACCCACTTGAATTCAACCCCTAATTGCGTCCGGATAGCCTGGATGGTCTACAGGGCTTGTGGCTGTGGAAGAATCTCGCTGCATCTTGCTAGTAACTAGGCCTGTGATAACCCTAGTTAGTTAAAGTATCAAGCCGTAATTATTGCTTGGCCGTGAATGTTGGATGGAGTTCAATCAGTCTAGTCATGTCTTGATCCTGTACAAGATTGTTACATGACCGAATTTCTTATTTTATCTTGCCGATAAATGGTGGGAGAAACCAAGTTCTGTTCAGACGAAGGGTTACAACCCCGGTCCTTGTTTGGTTTACGGGTTGTAACCTGGTTATCTGAATAGTCCCATGGTTATCTCATCGTATATCAACTGTCATGCTTTTCCTCAATTACTGTATTTTATTATGTAAATATATTCTTGTGCTAATTTGCTGGTTTTAATTCCTAAGTGAAGCCTCCTTTGTGGTACTTGCTCTTTCTGCGGTCTGACCCAACTGGTTTTGTATTGCCAGATTCTGGAGCAGCTCCCGAGGATCTATCGACTTTCCCGCCAGATGGTGACCACTAGACGGAATCCTGGCGACGAGTGGGTTTATTTTGTCTCTTCCACTCTATTGTAAAAATATTCTTTTGAGACGTTTAGCCGGCGAACACGTGTTAGCTCATATTGTACCTTTATTTACTGTCTGCCTACGGGCTATAACATGATTGACAGATCCTAGGGTTGATCATGTATGACTAAAACTCTTGCTAGTCCTCACATTTTGTAACGACTAGCTTCATGATCAGCTGAATATATAATGTTTGGGACGCCTTACTATTGTATATTTGGTGATCTTATATCTTGTAACAGTTAGTTACTTGTTTGTGATTGAGACACTAGGCTTGTTCATGACCATAAGAGACTGGTGGTGTCACGACCCGCACCCATTTTTTTTAAACGGATACGAGACGTGTCCAAGCCAACCTACGCCGCAGTGTCGGCAGTAGAACACTGTCACGGCCATGTACATCAAAATCACAAATAATGCTCATTCACAAAATTAATTTAACTTACAATGATCACAAGTTTTACATTTGCAGAAAAATACTTGTACAAATATTGGAATGACTTCAACTCCGCTATCTAGCTAGTTTCTAGGCTTTTGCCTGCAAGTACACCCGTATCTCCCATGCTAAGTAAATCCATGGCTAACCTGAAAAATATTGGTTTCCAGTCAGGAATAGAACGAGCACAATTCACTGAATGCAATTTCAATAAATGAAAATGACTATACAACATAGGTTAGACATCAATTACATGTTTTTGAAAATAAACAGAAAATACGAAAAACCAATAGCAAATAAATAGACACAAAATACTTTTCCCAACTGTTGGAAGTACCTTTGATATGTGATCAGTCTGGGATACTACACCGCGAGGTCCACGAGGTCTACTTGCACAAAAATAAACAATGTCTACGAGGTCTACTTGCAGAAATTAAACAATGTCTACGAGGTCTACTTGCAGAAAATAAACAATGTCTACGAGGTCTACTGCATAAAAATAAACACTGTCTACGAGGTCTACTGCATGAAAATAAACACTGTCTACGAGGTCTACTGCATGAAAATAAATACTGTCTACGAGGTCTACTGCATGAAAATAAACACTGTCTACGGTCGGATCACACATCCTTGGTACTCCTTGTTTTCGACTCAATATTTTATAATAGAATATAAAAATCACATAACCAATGGCCAATCAATGAAATATAGTGAAGATCAATATCGAAATGCAGACAATAAACTGTACTCGCCTGTGGTCCAGTGCTGGTGAAACCGATAATCTGAACCACTCAGTGTGCCACAATAGTCAAAACTCGTACAACAGTCTCCAGATGCTGAAATATAAATTACAAATGTTCTCTGAATAGTCAAATTAGTTAGGATTGCCTGTCCTTAAGTCCAATTCTGGACACAGGAGCAAAACGGTAATTTTGGGTCAAAACGGTGTCCGCCGTTGGACCCACTTTGCACCGAAAAGCGTGCCAAAGTCAATGGTCTCTAAAGTTGTCAAACTATATGTCTACAGATCCAGTTTTTCAGTACGAATCCAACCGTATGTCCTAAGTTGGATTCCGGCAGACCGTGCACAAAATCGCCCGTTGAGTTGGACCGTGGGGCCTGCAAAACGGCGATCCAATCAACTGTCTCAGAATCAAACCAAACTTGGTATACAGGACCAGAAAAATGATACGGTCCTGTTGGCGTAAGTTTTATCTCGATCAGACGAGCGTGCACAAAGTAATTAAAAAATTTGCATAGAGATCGATACGGTAAATTTTGACGGATACGCATCAAATTCGTCGCGCACACGCGACCAATTTGAATTCCGTCAAAGCCCACACGTCCACGAAGCCGTTACGCCCCTTTCGATGCTTTTGGTTCGCGACCATGTCACCCGAATTGTCGGGACGCATGTCGTATCGGAGAGTTTTCGTGTTTTCAAAAAACAGTTTTTTGGTCAACTTCGGAATTTGATTTCTCGACGGTTAATCGATGATTTCCAAATCCACAAAAAGGGTCATGAATTTCTATATATTTTCTATAACTTCCTTTAATTAGTTTTCTAAAATTCCTAACATACAGATCATAAAACATCTTCAAAGTTGGGTCTTTGAGACGGGTTCCTGTCCTGTTTTGGACAGGTTTTTCCTCGACTTTGAGTCAATTTTCTGGGCTCGTTGATCAGCGATATCCAACTATATTAGTTGGGATTCAGAGAGGGTTAGGTTGGGTTTTTGAACCAATTTACGGGTCGTAAAAAGATAGAGTATCGAGGGAGGAAACTTACCTCGAAGTTTTGGTCGCTGCTATTGTACCATACTGCTGTTCGCCCACTTCTGTGCGCGCGCGCGGCCTTGTCGCCGGCCGTGCAGGGGTGGCGCACGGCTGCGCTGAGTCTAGGCGGCGCTGAGATGGAGAGGATTCTCGTTGAGGTAGGGTTTCCTCCCCCTTCTCGCTCGATATATACTTGCTCGCGGTTCCGTTCTGGGGGTTTAGAAGGGTGCTCGGGCCCGGCTTGGCCCGAGGCTGGGCTGGGTTTTCCTATTTGCTAATTTTTGCAAATATGCAACAACCCACTTGAGAGATCCACTGCGTTGATCATTTAATAGTTAGCCTATTATGTATATCTATCACTATTTATATATTTCTATTATATATATTACTATATATATTTCTATATATAATACATATATATATATATATATATATATATATATATATATATATATATATATATATATATATATATATATATATATATATATATATATAATACAATATTTTCTATAAAAATCTAAAATAAATCCCAATGCTACCTATTCCTAGGATAAACCCTATCTGTATATATATATATTTATAATAATATTTAATTGACAAAATTAATATAACCTGTAATAATAAAATAATATTATATATATAATAACCTCAATAAAATAAGAATAAGTATAACGATATTCAATAAAACAATAATGTTGTACATATATACAACTTATGCAGTCTAAAAATCCCAATATGTACAAGGACCTATTTTATACCAATATCACTGAATACCAATTAATAATAATATTTATAATATTAAATTAAGAATACTTAGAAAATATTATTAGATCACTAATACGGAATACAACACAATCATACCAAATTCTATCAATAAGAATGTCACTGGACGTGCCGCATGACTACATGGGCTTGGCTCAGTTAGGGTCCAGTCCAGGCTAAAATGGTATACCCAATTTTCTCTAAAACTCAATAATATAATAATAAATAAATAAATCTTCTGTAAGGGTTTAGTCACAACTTGGCTTGGTTTTCCTAGTTAGGACATCACTACGGCTCGGCCTAACAGGGCTAGTACACTAGTCAAAGCACGTTATTGCACTATCCGTGCCACGATTTCTAGTCACCTTGTACCCCAAAACTCTATCATGGCTAAAATCATCTACCGTAATAATTAACTAATTAATTATTTATAAAAATTCTAAAAGTCCCCATTTAATCCAAATAAATAAATAAAATATTATCAAAAATTACGGAAAGAGGGGTTACAAATCTACCCACCTTAAAATAATTTCGTTCTCGAAATTCTAATTCATAACGATCCCTTAAATTCAAAAAAGAGATCTACTATTACCTTATTCTCCTTAAGTTTAATTCCACAAAAATAGTTTATATCCCTCTTATTGGCCATTTTGGTAACTACAAAAATCTGAGGACTTCTACCCACCTTTGGTCACACTACTCCCTCAAATCTATGTCACTAAAACTTTATAATCATCCAACTAATTGCTAAAAATTGCTACCAATATATATCTACTGTATGTGGCATCTATAATCCACTCTTATCTATTAAGCAAGCCAAAAAATTTAACCATCAATAAATTTGTACAAGTAGCTAAGAATATTGGTAAATTCCAATGAGCATGACCATTATTGCTCTGAAATAGGAAGGACAGAAAAATCGAGAGTAAAAAAAATGGAATTTCTAAAGCGGTAGAGAGTATCCGATGCTGCAGATGGAATGAAAGTTTATGAACCATTGACTTATTTGCTAGATTGCGCTACTCTAGTCCAGTCACTTGCCAGATCGAAGAACCCTTCATTTCCTAGAGGGGCTTACAATCCGTGCAATACAAAAATTTCGTTCTCGAAATTCTGAAATAGAAAAGAATTTGAGAAATCAAGATTGTGATATTTTTCGTGGTTATTTAAACACACGAGCAAGGAATAAAAATGCAATACAAGATCGTATCGCGACTTCCAAGTAAATGGGTTAAGGGTTACGAATGAATTCATATTCTAAGAGGTGGGAACTACATAATAGGTATAGGGACCTATTTTAAATAGTTCGATTTTATAGTCCAAATATAGTGGTATGCATGGATGGGTTTTACTGGGTCTTAATGGATTTCCTAATTGGACATCAATCATTGGTTGGATGAACCTTAGATTTCAATCTATATGGACTGGACAAGATCCCTATGATAAAACTATTTCTACTAGGCTAGGGTAACCTAGAATAGGTTTTCTCCCAAGTGGTTGAGCTAGTTGGGCAGTCGGATTAGTTAAATAGGTTCTGCAAGCCTTGAAGGCGTGTCTTCTGTCCCGACCCGCACCCTTTTTTTTAAACAGATACGAGATGTGTCCAAGCCAGTCTACACCGCAGTGTCGGCGGTAGAACGCTATCACGGCCATGAAGATCAAATCATAAATAATGCTCATTCACAAAATTAATTTAATTTACAATGATCAAGTTTTACATTTGCAGAAAAATATAAACTTGTACAAATAATGGAATGACTACAACTCAACTATCTAGCTGGTCTCTAGACTTTTGTCTGCGAGTACCCCCGTATCTCCCATGCTAAGTAAATCCTCGACTAACCTAAAAAATATTGGTTTTCAGTCAGGAATGGAACGAGTACAATTCACTGAATGCAGTTCCAATATATGAAAATGACTATATCACAGAGGTTAGCCTTTAGACATATGATTCATAAAATAAAATAAAGAAAGACAGAGTAAAACTGAATACTAAGAGCAGAAAATAAAATACAATAAAATACTCACCAACTGACCGACTGAAATACCTTTGATATGTGATTGGTCTCGGAATAATTATGCGACACGGTCTAAAGTTACACGGTCTACAATTACACGGTCTACAGTTACACGATCTACAGTTACACAGTCTATAATTACACGATCTACAGAAAATATTGCAATAAAGAAACACTGTCTACAAAATAATAATCACGAACTACACAGTTTTAAATGCAATAATAATTACGGTCTACACGGTCTAAAGTTACACTGTCTACAAGAAATAAATACAATAATAAACACGGTCTACATGGTCTAAGGTCAGATCACACATCGTTGGTACTTTACCTCTCGACACAACAAGGAACAAAATCAACAGAAAACTGAAATCACATATCTATCGACTAAGCACTGATGTATAGTAAAGATCAATACTAAAAACAAACAATAAACTGTACTCGCCTGGCGTCCCGGGCTGCTGGCATTGGTCAGAGTCCAAATCGAGATCCAATAACCCTATTTAAAGAATCACAGTCAAGATACAAATCAACATGGAAGGTTGGTGTTCTATCTACAATTTGCTTTATTGGTTTAGTGTCTACCCCATTACCCTTTCTATTTATTTTTTAGCTAACCAACAAGGGTCCCCTTAGTCCTATTACAGATTTATAGCATCTCTCCAAATGTCCACATAAACTTTAGTCATTTGGATAAGGGAAAGTTCTCAATCTCATGGAATCTAGGTTGCTCTCTACCCAATCTTCCCTTCTTAATACTCTTATGAACCCACCAGTGAAATCCACATTTAAAACTTACTTTACATATCTTCCTAGTAACCTGTCCTTAATAGTGCCCTACAATTTAGCCCCATTAAGATTTCTGAATTCTATACCTAAGTTATTCAGGTCCAGGTTTTGTCTCCATCTGTCCAGGGTTTTATTGGAACCAGGACAACCTTGCATCTCTACTATATGTGCCATACATTTACTTGGCTTACTGGATTTCCCAGAACCAAACTGTTTGTATCCCTATTGTTATATGTGGAGTGGTCTCATGATCCATTCGATCTACTGTCTTGGGAAACTAGTTTATTTTAATCGATTTAAGGATAGGCCCATTAGTCTAGGCTGGTAAATGAGAGTACAAGTTACCTATCACAGGAGGTTGCCTGTATCCCTGAATTCACTCGTTCCTAAACACAACTCCATTTCCCCCCCAAGCTACCAGTTGGGAACTGATTCATGCGAAGCAGAGACTGATTTCAGAGTATGAAACCAGTCTTGGTTTGGCTTCAACTCAGTGTCTCAGGTTGGTCCCAACTCAACACATAGTTTGCTCTTTTTAAGCCACATCAAGGGCCCCAAGACTACAAGAGATGAATTAAACACCAAGTTTGGCATTAGCTTACAAGCCCTGGAATATGATTTGATAGGTATTTCTGTGAATCACTGTGTCAGTGCAAGATAAGGTTCTGCAACATCTATAAAACCTACTTAAACCTCCAACAACTCCTGATATAGGGGAATCAGTTGTCATGGTTTCAAGTTTGTCCCAAGACTTGGGATTAGGCTTTACCCAACATCTAATTTTAACACACTAAGGTTCAATCTGGTGTTCTAGTTGGCACGCCCAGGTTACTGATACTCCACAGTATCCAGGTTCTAACTCACCTTGCCTATAACCTTCATCCGATGAGAACAATGTCTATACCAGAACAGTATCCTAGGATGGTCCTTGTCATGCCAAGATGAGTTGTGGTTGTCAGGAATCTCAATCCAAGGGTTATTAGTGTCTATGGTCATGACAGCAAGGAAGGGTGGATGTCTTAACTGTCAGTTGCATATGTGATGCCATGGATATCCAGGTATGTGGGATACTCATGTATCTCCTGCTATTTCAGGATCCTTTCCTGCAACATATTGGTGGTAACTTGATTTGTAATGTATTCAGAGATCTGTCTAAGGTCGAACCTGCTGGACCTCTTCCTTGGCCCACTGTTCTAGGTGTCACGACCCGCTACCCAAATTGTTGGGCCGGGCCGAGTCATGTCCAGCCTACACTTGAGATAAAGCGCAGTAAGCTGTTCTAGAAGTAACAAGTTAAGACTAAATATACTAAAAGTTCTATAAGTAAATAAGAGTTATAAATGCTCCAAACACAAAAGTCGTCTCCTATAGAAATAAGTCCAAGTACAAGTCTGAAATATAAAACTGGATACATGTCCAGTTACAAAATACGTAGTCTAATACATGACTACACTAAATATCCCAAGCAACTACGCAAACTAGACGAGTTTCCCCGCAGGTACATCCTCGTAAGGCAAAGCCTGGTCCTCGGCAGTAACTCCATAATATGAGTCACAGAGCAACTCCTCCTCAGTAAGTATACCTACAACGTTATCCTGTCAGGACGGGATCAAGTACTGAATCTAACAAACATATAATACTGATCATGTGATGAAAAGAAATGACATATCATGTTTATCCGGTCTTAGTTACATTTTATCATGGCAATAATTTATTGTTTTTAAAGTTTAAAACTGTAGTAGGTGAGTGATCATTCAATAGGTAATCAGGATGTACAACGATACAT
The DNA here is from genome assembly GCA_029216955.1 of Iris pallida. NCBI lineage: Eukaryota > Viridiplantae > Streptophyta > Magnoliopsida > Asparagales > Iridaceae > Iris > Iris pallida. The sequence continues at coordinate 2,636,933 of JANAVB010020999.1, forward strand.
ATCAATTTTTTGAAGTGTACATACGTACACTTAACGGCATCGGTGTACATCCATACACAAATACGGGACCAGATATACGACACAGATACATATAGAATGTAACGGTGCTCGAAAAATACATACGGAGAAGGGGGTCATGATCACGTACACTACTAGCAGTTTCCCTTAACCCGTTATTTAAATATGTGAGAGATATGAAAACTATCCTAAATATGGCAGAGACTGAAAGTAATACAACATGCAAAGTTTTAACTTGCTACCACAAGGATCAGCATTTAACATGGTTGGTGAATCGCAGTTTATTGTTATAGCAGTATGTAAAGTTCATAGAAAGTACTTGCCTCTAGTAAAGCAAAGCAGCGATAAGAATGCTATAGATGCCTGGTAACTTGTCACTGTAGAATAAATACATAAACTTAGTTTTTATACTAAGTTAAACACTACGATACTAGTGGTGCAATACGACTTTCTGATTGGACACCTAGCCAAACGATGACTTTAGCATCGGAGAACAATGTGGGGTGACACAATACTTAAACTAACTTCCTAGGGTCTTTACACTAGTGCGGGGTAAGGTCCAATATAACTAAAACACAAAACAACACAAAAAGTTGCAAGTCGTAATTATTCAATAAATAAATCAACTGTACATTGTGTTCCAACAATTCTTGAGATAGACAAAAAGCTCAATTTTATATCAAATAAAGTACCAAAATGATCCTTGTTAATTATAGAAATTTATTATAATTTTTCTGGAATTTATTAACCAGTACATGTATTTTATAAAAATCAGTTTTCATAAGTACACAGAAAGTGAGTTCTGGTTTTATATGCCAAAACAGCGGCAAAACTGTAAATTAAATACTGTAAAAATTATGATAAATTAGCTAAATTAACATAGTATCTAAATACTATTTTTTCAGAATTTTAACAGCAATAAAAGTATTTTTAGAAATTCAAAATAGCATGGTACACAATCTAAAATTAAATAATTAATTATCTGCGTATTTTGTCCATGTACATAATTTGAACCAGAGTTCAAAAACAGGACACAAGGCCATGAATCAAATCCAATATGACTTGTACAGGTCTTGAATGTGTGAAAACATATTTGAGCCCAAAACCCATGCTAGGCTTGGACACCAAATGGTTGCAGTAATAAAATACAGGATTTTAAATAATATTAATATATTTTCAAAGTGGTAAAAATACACAAGTCACAAAATATGAAATAAAATAATCTTGTGAAATTACATAATAATAATTTACACTAGGTAGAGTGAAATATATATATAAATATATAACAAAAACATGTTATATATATACATATAAATATATAGATATATATATTTATTATATATATATATATATATATATATATATATATATATATATATATATATATATATATATATATATATATATATATATATATATATATATATAATAGAAATAAAATATATGTATACACACAAATACTGTATACATATATATATAAAATAGTATATATATAATATATATAATATATATATATATATATATATATATATATATATATATATATATATATATATATATATATATATATATATATATATACATATATACATATATGTAAATATATACCTATATTTACATATACACATACATATAATAATATACTAATTATAAAATATATATACATATATACAATTGGGGGTGACTTTAACGCTATCCTCAGGTCGGGGGAAAAAATTGGGGGAAGGCCTCCTGATCAGCTCTCGATCGAAGAGTTTGCAAATTTTCTGCTGGAGACTGGCACGGTGGAACTACCATACTCAGGGAGCTGTTATACTTGGATCAAGTCGAAGGAGGATGGTCGTCGGGGTTCTAGACTTGATCGCGTTTTGTTGGATCATGCCTGTTTGAATATGGCTCCTCTATCTTCAGTAGAGCATCTGAATAGAGCGGAGTCGGATCATGCACCTTTGTTGATACATTTCAAATCTAATGCTGCTATGGGAAGGAAGCAATTTAGATTTCTTGATTTCTGGGTTAAACATGTAGAATTCAAGCCACTGATTCAACAAGCTTGGGACTCTGTTGATCACCGCCTTGGTCTTACTCGTGTGGCTCTCAGACTCGAAGCGTGCAGGAAGGCATTATCCATTTGGAGCCGTCAGACGTATGGGGATATATTTCAGCAAGTGAAGCACGCGGAGGATGATATGTTGGCAGCAGAAATACAGCATGAGACGTATAACACAGTGATGAGTCGTCAACTGTTAGCAAAGGCCACTGCTAATTTGAAACAAAGGGTCAATATTGAGGAAGCCTATTGGAAGCAGAAATCCAGAGTGACTTGGGACCTTCAAGGCGATAAAAACACAGCCTATTTTCATAGATGTGTTACCAATCGAAAACGTGCACTTCAGATCCATTCAATCACCAGAGAGGATGGGACTAAACTGACTGAAAAGCTCGATATTCATGCTTATGCGAAGGAGTTCTATTCTAATCTATATCAAAGAGGGGATATTCAGGAGGACAATGATTTACTCTCGTGTATTCCTAGGCTTTTGTCAGATGAGGAGAATGATCGCTTGATTGCTGTTCCTTCCTCGGATGAGATCTTCGATGTGTTGAAGTCCCTTGATCAGCATAGTGCATCGGGTCCTGATGGGTTTACCCCATTGTTCTTCATTACTTGCTGGGATATCATTGGTAATGACATGACGGAGGCAGTGGGTCTTTTTGTTGATGGTTTTGCATTGCCCCGATCGATCACTAATACTGCTCTGGTGTTAATTCCGAAAACAAAGCAGGCTAAAACCTTTGGGGACTATCGTCCTATTAGTTTATGTTCGGTGGTGAACAAGATTATTTCCAAACTGTTGTCTCGTCGTCTAGCTCCTCTGCTGCCCCAGCTTATATCCCCTAAGCAGAGTGGTTTCGTCCAGGGTCGAGAAATAGTAGACAATATCCTTCTTGCCCAGGAGATGATGGCCAAGATGAACAAGAAACATAGAGGAGGAAATGTTGTAATTAAATTGGATATAATGAAAGCCTATGACAGAGTTGATTGGCGATTCCTGATGAAGGTTCTCCGACAATTTGGCTTTCACAATAAATGGGTGGATATGATTCTTCGCCTTGTCAACAATGTTTGGTACGCTCCATTGATCAATAGCGAGGCGACGGAGTATTTTCAGGCTTTTTGAGGTATTAGACAGGGAGATCCTCTCTCCCCAGCCTTGTTCATTCTTGCTGCAGAGGCTTTGTCACGCAATCTCAAGAGATTACCAGAGTCAGATGGCTTTACTCTCTTCACCTCTCCTCGTGGTTGCCCTCCTATTACTCACTTAGCATATGCTGATGATATACTCCTCTTTTCTTCTGGTGATCTTCGTTCTATTACCAAAATTACAGAGCTACTATCCCGTTATGAGCTTGCCTCTGGCCAGTGCATTAACAAGACCAAATCTTTGATATTTATGCCGGAGGCTGTTCTGCAGCAGAGGAACAGAGCTTGCACTCAGAACTGGTTACAGCATTGGATCTTCCCCATTTATATACCTTGGGTGTCCCCTTATGGCTGGACACAGGAACGGGGCAATGTATGAGGAACTGCTCAGTCGAGTTCGGAGCAAGTTAGAAGGATGGCATAATAAGATCCTTTCTCCAGGAGGTAAGCTAGTGTTAATCAAATCTGTACTCACTTCAATACCTGTTTACACGATTGCGGCTTGTAATCCGCCAGTTGCAGTCTTGAATCGTATGGAGAGTATGTTCTCGACATTCTTTTGGGGAGCTCAAGATGGGATATCTAAAAGAACCTGGCTTGGTTGGGACAGAATGGCGAGAACAAAACAAGAAGGAGGACTGGGCATTAAAAGGCTAGAGGAGATGATGAATGCTTTTACGATAAAGCTATGGTGGAAATTCTTGACGCAGGATAGCCTTTGGACAACGTATTTCAATGCCAAGTATTGCTCATTAATCTCTCCTGAGAATGTGGTGATCACGTCAAATGCTTCACATGTGTGGAAGCGACTTTTATCAGGAAGGAATATGGCTCATCACAATATCTTGCAAGTAGCTGATAGCTGGAAATGGGGGAATACTCATTCAGGTACTTTTACTCTTTCATCTGCATGGGACTTAGCTAGAGTGCACAGGCCTATTTGTCCAGATTTCTCTCACATATGGAGTACTTGCATTCCAATCAAATGGTCGGTGCTTTTATGGCGTATTCTGCATAACAAGCTGCCTACAGACGACAACATTGCCCACCTTGGTTATAGTCTTGCTTCTAAGTGCCATTGTTGTGCCAATAGCCAGGAGGAATCACTTGAACACATACTGCATCAGGGAGATATGGCAAAGGAAGTTTGGGGTGCTCTTCAACATGCTTATAGCGTCAAGTCGCGCGGTCGAACACTTCTTGCTCGGCTACATGACTGGTGGAGGAAGAAGAAGAAGCATAGAAAAGAGATTGCTGCTGCGGCCGTCTTATGGGTACTATGGAAAAATAGGAACAAGATGCGATATGAGAATTACTCATACACTGTTGATAAGCTAGTGGCAGAGGTCCATAGACAAGTGGGGAAGGCAACTCTCAAGTGTAGACATGCGTAGTTTCTGCTTTTGTACTGAACTCTTCTTATTTTGATCAATAAAGTTAGTAGTGTTAGAAATATATATATATATATATATATATATATATATATATATATATATATATATATATATATATATATATATACTGTTATATGTATATATATACAGTAATTGTATATATATATACAATTACTGTATATATATACATATAACAGTATATATATATATATATATATATATATATATATATATATATATATATATATATATATACAAAAATACATATACATACACACACACACACACACACACACACACACACACACACACGCGCACACACCACACACACACACACACACACACACACACCACACACACACACACACACACACACACACACACACATATATATATATATACATATAAAACAAAATAAAAAGAAAACAGAAAAGAAAAAGAAAAGTAAAAGAAAACAGCGGGGGGGGGGGGGGGGGTTGGGGGTTCGAACTCGGCCCACAGGGTCGGGTTCTCGGGTTTGGTCGGGCTGGCCAGGGGGTCAATCCGAGCTTCGTGTTAGGGGGAGGGTTCGGGTTAAACTTATTTAGGTATTAAGTTAATATAGTTAATACCCGATAAATCAAACTCTGTGTCCTGACAGTTAGGGACACAAGATTCGCGTGTCCGTGCTAAGCACGACACGCACGGGTCTAGTCTCACGTGTCCAGTCTTACCCTCATGCTCGTCAGGACACAGCGAGTCGTATCCACGTATACGAGACACGTACGACACAGCTTAGGACTTGTTACCTGTGTGTCCGACTTCGGGAGGGGTTTTGAGTGAGTTGTCGGCGGCCAGGAGCGTCGGGGCGGTGGCACTCAGGTGGCGACGCATTCGTCTCGGCGGGGCACGTCGAATGGTGGTGGTGGATGGGGGTGGCGACTGTCGGGGAAGCGGCGTTGGGGTTAGCCGGAGTTAGGGTTCAGGTGAACTGGGAATGGGCGGTTGATGGTCGAAGATGGGTCGAGGTTGTCACCCCCAGTTTTCGAATTAGGGGTATTTTCATCATTTTTAAGTTTTATAATTTTTTAGGAATTTTATTTGATTTTATATGATTTTTAGGATTTTATTTGAATCGGTTTGAATTTTATCCAATTTGGACTTAAGTTGGAGACCCGGGTAGCCTGGACACTAGTGGGACCCACATACTAGCTGGGCTTGGCCCACATGCCATCATAATAGGGCTAGAAACCATAAACCCTATTTCCATGACTTAATTAGTCATTTTAGAGGCTTAATTTGTATTTAGAATTGAACCAAACCAAACCGAATTCAATTTGAACCAAACCTAAGTCTAATGGATAGGGGGCTTATTGGATGCCCAAAAACCAAACCCAATAGCCCCTACCATGGCCGGCCAAGACTAGGAACCCCCCTTTTTCTTCTTCATTAAGTCACCACACTTTCTCTCTCTCAAAATTTCTTTCTCTCCAAATCTCTTCTTCCCTACAAGAAACTCTACTTAGGTATGTCATTAAATTCTCATTTATTGCTCTTCTCCATTAATGCCTTCACAATAATTGTAGAGGATAGGATTCTCTACATTTTGCCCATAATTTGTAGGTTTTTCCCTAGAAAATCTAGGTTAAGAATTATTGGGGGTTTTATATATTGAATGGTATATATATATATATATATATATATATATATATATATATATATATATATATATATATATATATATATATATATATATATATATATATATATATATATATATATATATATATATATATATGTATATAGATATGTATATATATGTATATATATGTTGATATGTATTTGTGTATGTGTGTAGAGAGTGGTGATGTTGTCATGAGAATGGTAGTGGTGGTGTTTGTGTGTGGTGGAGAGAGTGGGTGTGTGGTTGTGCTTGTGTGAGAGTGTGTGTGTGTTCATAGATATATATATATATATATATATATATATATTTTTTATATATATATATATATATATATATATATATATGTGTGTGTATATATATGTATATAGAGATATGTGTGTGTATGTATTTATGTATATAGGCATGTGTGTGTGTGTGTTGTGAGTTATATGTATATATATGGATATGTTTATATATATATATATATATATATATATATATATATATATATATATATATATATATATATATTTTAATATATTTAGATAGATAGATATATATAGGCATGTGTGTGTGTGTGTGTTGTGAGTTATATATATATATATATATATATATATATATATATATATATATATATAGAGAGAGAGAGAGAGAGAGAGAGAGAGAGAAAGAAGGAGGAAGTAGAAGAGGATGAAAAGGAATGGGAGGCAGTAGTAGCAGCAGCAGTAGAGAGCAGCTGCAGCAGCAGCAGTAGGGAGCAGCTGCAGCAGTAGCAGTTAGGGAGCAGTAGCAGCAGCTGCTAAGGCAGCTCTCGCCCCTTTAACCCCTATACAACCCCCCATATATATATATATGTATATATATAGATATAGATATGTATATATATATATATATATAGAAAATAGGTAGTTAGAATAAGAAGAAGTAGAAGAAAAGAACAAGAAGAAGTAGAATAAAAGAATAAGAAGAAGTTAGAAGAAAGGATTAGAAGAGAAGTAGAAAGAAGAATAGAAGTTAAGAAAAGAATGAGAAGAAATTAGAAAGATTAGAAGTAGAAAGAAGAATATAAGTTAAGAAAAGAATGAGAAGAAATTAGAAAGATTAGAAGTAGAGAGTGAAAAAGAGGCTAAGAAGAAGAATTAGAGTTAGAAGAATAAGAAGAAGAAGTTAGAAGAAGAAGAATTAGAGAAATAGGAAGATTAGGAAGAAAGGAAGTAGAATAGGAAAATGAGAAAGTCGAGTTAGAGGGCGAAATCGAGTTCCGAGTATCGGATCGCGACAAAACTTGACGTAGGCCTAGGATACGTGAATTAGATTTTGCGGGTAGGCTCCCGAGTTAAAATCGGGGTCGTAGGGCGCCGGTATCGCACCGTATCAGTACGTATCTTAAAATATTCAAGATATCGGCAATGGGCCGTATCGTGGACTGGATGTCCACGTTACCTTGGTATTTTGGTAGGTAACGTATGTATAGGTTAGTATCTTACTACCCTAGCGAGATCGGGTCAAAATATCAAGCATAGATAAGCTAACTAGATAATCGCCGAAGGTAAAATTTTACCCTTTTAAGGGTAAAATAGGAAATTGGCCCATGGCCAAGATTTGAGTTTCCAAGTCCAAGATGGACTTGGATATGGGTTGTAGAGGTTGGTAATGAGTAGAATTAGCCGTCTAAACCTAGTCTTGGACCCGGTTGACCACGGTTGACTTTTTAGACTAAAAGTCAACTATAGGTCAACACTTTACCCAATTTAGTTCCAAATTTCATTTAACTTGGACAGTTAACTAAAAGTCAACTATTAGTCACCAGTGACCTAGGGTTGACCTAGAGTTGACCTAGAGTTGACCAGAGTTGACCCATTGATCAAAAGTCAACGGTAAGCCAGTTTTCGACCTAGTTTGATTCGGATTGACTTCCAATGTTCTCCCATGACCAAGATTGACCCGACTAGACATGTCTTGACCTAGAATGACTAAATAGAATTTAATTTGATTTAACTTTACTTCCTAAACATAGTATTGATACGTCTTGTTCTCTATAGGTCCTCGAGACACTGTAGTTGATCCGGTCGACATATTTTATCATCTTACAGGCGAATACATTCTCTGATACTTATTCCCAATTTGTGTTAACTGTTATGATTCATGTACTTAGTGTTGATATGCTTATTCCTGACACATGGTTCTCACGGATTGGTATTCCTGGATCCCGACGAGAGATGTTTCTCCTTCTTAGGTTGGGATGTATTGTGCAAGCTCCCTTGTAGCTCTTGCTTAATATGTGGTCACTGATTCTAGAGAAGGCTAGCTACATTCTCATTAGAATTCCATGCAGTGACGTGTCCTGTTTGGATCTATTTTACCAGTTGGGGTAGGGGGAGTAGTAGTGTATGCCTGTGATCAGATCCATCCCGCATTCCCGAACAGTGTGAGTCATATACCGCACATATGACTTGCCAAGCCAGTTCTTGACAGGTACCCAAGTCGATCACAAGCTGAAACTTCTACTCACACACATTGGACATATGACTTACCTTGGCTTGTGTACAAACCATGATCCCGTTCTATTTTCTTGTTCTAGCTCTAGCTCTACAGCTTACCATGCAATGATACATACATGTACACTCCATGATTTATTGTATATGCTCTATTTACAGTCTTATAGCTTTTATTCTATCTTGAGATCTGTTATGAGATATATGTACTCGTTCCATCCTGACTGGACTGTTGATAAAATATTACAGATGCCGATGAGGGAGATTGCAGTACCTACTACGGTCCAGACGACGTAGTGGACCTAGACTTGGTCCCGCAGGGCGTAGCTCCGCCTGACGAGACCATACCACTTGTTTAGTTAGAGTAGGTCTTTGTACTGGACCCTGTCTCCAGTTACTTTTGAGACTGTATTACTTTTGGACTGTATTAGAGACTGGACTTGTATATTATTTGTATTTGGACTTGACAGGTTATATTTTATCGTCTTGTTGTCTTTATCTTTCAGTCTTTACTTATCATCTTAGAGTTGTGATTGAGCACTTATATATATTCATTGCTTGTCCTCCGTTCGGAGTTGACCATATTCTCGACAGGTTTTGTTATATACATAAACTGTTGTCAGACTAGAAAATCCACAGCATTCTACGCCATTTTTCCGGTAAGGGCTGGGCGTTGTCGCGTCATGTGCCCTTTTAGCGGGTGCGGGTCGTGACACGTTTTAGTGGTGGCCCACGCAGGTCCTGAAGTCGCAATTAGTGTGATGTCGTAGCGGCACTCGTCTTAGAGTGTTGAATACGAGCCTGTGTTACACATAAGAGGTAGTAGGCTAAGAGTGCTCAATCACAGTAGGATCTTTCCTTGCTTATCTTGCTTACCGTCTTTGATATTGATTTACTGTTTTTTAGCTGTCCTCCTTTGATATAATCCTTCATGTGCCATATTGATATTTCTTTTCAATCTGTCTCCAGGATGGTTATGACTCATTCTCCCGGCGAGGAGCACGGGAAGACGGAGAGGTCTGCCACCTCTGGCGGACAGGCTCCGGTCACTTCCCCGGCTGATGGAACTTCTGTTGGGGCTCTCGGGGGTACTCCTCCAGCGCTCTCGATGACCGTCCCTGGGGCCATTGTGGGTGCTCTTCCTGTAGTGCCGGGGGCTACGGCGGGAGCTTCCGGGGGTATTCTTTCTCCCCAGCAGGGGACTCCTCCAGTGATGGTGGAAGCTATTCCTCAGTTGCCTTCTCTGCCCACAGACATGGGGCAGATGCTTGTATTCTTTCACCAGGTGCTGGAGTTCCAGCGGGCCCAGCACGAGGCTCAGTTAAGGCAGACAGAGGCCATATGCCCGGGCATGGAGGATGCACACAGGTTGGCTATGGCGGTAGTGGAGCGTGGGGCACCACATAGGGAGGTTCAGCAGCAGCAGCAGCCGAAGATCGGGGATATACAGGCTTTCAAGAAGCTGGGTCGAGAGATTTCAAGGGGACCGAGGGCATTATTTATGCTGATGACTGGCTCGAGGATATCGAGCGCCAGATGAGGGCATCCCGCTCGGCAGACGACCTGAAGGTCGAGGCGGTTGGTTTACAGTTGTTAGATGTTGCCCGGACATGGTTCCAGAACGAGCCGACTCTTGCAGGAGAGGGCCATACTTGGGCTGAGTTTTGGGCCCTGTTCAGAGAGAAGTTCTTTTCTCCCACGGACAAGATCGGCCTTGTACGACAGTTCCAAAACCTGCAGCAAGGCGGTATGACCGTAGAGGAGTATGCGACGGAGTTCGGCCGGCTGAGCCGATACGTCGAGTACATATTGAGTGACCCGGTGATCCGAGCAGAGCGCTTTCGGGAGGGATTGACATGGGATATCAAGATCCTGATCCCTTCCTTCTATGCGACATATGCAGAGGTTTATGCGGAGGCTCGAAAGGTGGAGAGGAAGTAGGGCTTGAAGCCAAAGAGAGATCGTAATTTGTTTTCGGGGGCCAGTAGCAGCGCAGGGGCTGCTAAGCGCCCTCAGCTTCAGCATCAGTCGTTCCAGCATCACCAGCAGCAGGGGCAGGCCAGAGCGTCTGTCCAGAGGGTCAGCAGCGTCCGGGGCAGGATGATCTACCGTGCCACTTCTGCAAGAAGCCCGATCACCTCTTCGAGTTCTGTTGGAGGAGACTGGGACTGTGTCTCTTTTGCGGTGCCGCTGGGCATCAGATACGGGAGTGTCCCAAGAACTTCCGTGTTACTAGAGCAGCCCAGAGGGCACCTGTTCAGAGGGCACCAGCTGGCGTGCCGGTTGTTCAGCAGCGAGGTCCACTTCCGACTCAGCAGCAGCAGTTTGTTCAGCACCGCCAGCAGAGGGTTGGTCAGGGTAGATCCTTTGCTCTTGCAGCCGAGGAGATGGAGCCTATCGCGGATGTTGTCGCAGGTTCTATTCTGCTCGATTCTTTTCCAGCTTTGGCCTTATTTGATTCTGGTGCTGTGCACAGTTTTGTGTCTGTTTCTTTTGCTCTTAGGCACAATATTATTGCTGAGTATCTGGGTAGGACTTGCAAGATTATGACTGGAAATGGCATCATCCTAGTTAATAATGTTTGCAAGGGGCGAAGAGTTTCTTTGAGAGGCCGGGAAGCTGAGTGCGTGTTTGCTCGTAATGCACTTCCGAGTTATGATGTGGTACTCGGTATGGACTGGTTGAGCATGCACCACGCTAGCATCGACTGCAGAGGGGACAGGATTCTGTTTAGGCCGCCGGGAGAGCCGGAGTATGAGTTCACCAGGGGTGCAGCGGAACAGGGAGATGGATTCTGCGGAGCGTTGTTGGCGGGGCCGGTGTTGCCACATCCACTCATTGCATAGTTCTTTGATGTATTTCCCGAGAAGCTGCCCGAGATGCCGCCAGATCGTGATGTTGAGTTTTTAATAGATCTAGTGCCGGGCGCTGAGCCTATCTTCCAGCACGTCTATAGAATCAACAACAGTGAGTTAGCGGAGCTGAAGAGACAGGTCAACTAGCTGGAGGACAAGGGCTTTATTCGATCTAGTTCTTCACCTTGGGGTACGCCAGTTCTTTTCGTCTCCAAGAAGGATGGTACGGTACGTCTGTGCATTGATTACAGGGCGTTCAACAACCTTACCATCACGGAAAAGTACCCTTTGCCGAGGATTGATGACTTGTTCGACCAGTTGAGCGGCACGAGGGTGTTCTCGAAGATCGACTTACATACCGGGTACCATCAGCTGATGGTAAAGCGGGATGACATTCCGAAGACTGCCTTTCGGACCCGCTATGGCCAGTATGAGTATACCGTCATGCCGTTTGGGTTGACCAACGCCCCGGCGGTATTCATGAACTTGATGAACAAGGTATTTCATCAGTACCTTGACAAGTTCGTGGTGGTCTTCATTGATGACATTCTAATCTATTTGAAGACACCAGACGAGCACGAGGAGCACCTGAAAATTGTGTTGGACACTCTCAGGAGGAAGCAGCTGTATGGGAAGCTGTCCAAGTGTGAGTTCTTCTTAGATCGTATGGAGTTCCTAGGCCATGTTGTCTCTGGCGAGGGAATTTCAGTAGATCCGAAGAAGATTTCTGCAGTGGAGTCCTGGTCTACGCCGAGCTCAGTAGCAGAGGTTCGAAGTTTTCTGGGTCTGGCAGGTTACTACCGGAGGTTCGTGCAGGACTTTTCTAGGATTGCCCAGCCGATGACCCGCCTTACCAGAAAGGACGAGGAGTTTGTTTGGTCTGATGAGTGCCAGGCTGCCTTCGAGGAGCTGAAGGCGAGGTTGACTACAGCTCCTATCTTGACACTGCCATCTGGATCTGGTGGTTATACGATCTACAGTGATGCTTCAGGACGGGATTTGGGTTGTGTGCTTCAGCAGCACGGGAAGGTGATTGCCTATGCATCTAGGCAGTTACGTCCTCATGAGAGGAATTACCCTACCCACGATCTGGAGCAGACAGTGGTCATCTTTGCTTTGAAGCTGTAGAAACACTACTTGTACGGAGAGCGTGTAGAGATTTATACTGACCACAAGAGCTTGAAGTACGTGTTTACCCAGAAGAAGCTGAATATGAGGCAGAGGAGATGGTTGGAGCTGATGA
>JANAVB010020999.1:2654784-2759784 GCA_029216955.1 Iris pallida
GACTTGCTAGGCCAGTTCTTGACAGGTACCCAAGCCGATCACAAGCTAAAACTACTACTCACACACATTGGACATATGACTTACCTTGACTTGTGTACAAACCATGATCCCGTTCTATTTTCTTGTTCTAGCTCTAGCTCTACAGCTTACCATGCCATGATACATACATGTACACTCCATAATTTATTGTATATGCTCTATTTACAGTCTTATAGCTTTTATTCTATCTTAAGATCTGTTATGAGATATATGTACTCGTTCCATCCTGACTGGACTGTTGATAAAATATTACAGATGCCGATGAGGGAGATTGCAGTACCTACTACGGTCTGGACGACGTAGTGGGCCTAGTCTTGGTCCCACAGGGCGTAGCTCCGCCTGATGAGACCATACCACTTGTTTAGTTAGAGTAGGTCTTTGTACTGGACCTTGTCTCCAGTTACTTTTGAGACTGTATTACTTTTGGACTGTATTAGAGACTGGACTTGTATATTATTTGTATTTGGACTTGACAGGTTATATTTTATCGACTTGTTGTCTTTATCTTTCAGTCTTTACTTATCATCTTAGAGTTGTGATTGAGCACTTATATATATTCATTGCTTGTCCTCCGTTCGGAGTTGACCATATTCTCGACAGGTTTTGTTATATATATAAACTGTTGTCAGACTAGAAAATCCACAGTGTTCCACGCCGTTTTTTCCGGTAAGGACTGGGCGTTGTCGCGTCACGTGCCCTTTTAGCGGGTGCGGGTCGTGACAGGGGTGGTGGTGGTTGGGTCGGGGAGAGTGAGGGGGTTATTTATAGGGTGTCTAGGTCGGTCGAGCTAGGCTAGGTCGATCGAAAATGGCGGAGAAAAGGGGGTCGGTCGTCGGTGTGGCAGTCGTCGGGGGTGGGTAGAATTAAGATTTACATTTAGGCCCTCGTAGTTTTTAGGATTTACAAGTAGGTCCCTAACAGTGACTAAATGCAAAAATAAATTGCATTCCGCACTAAAACAATTTAATAATTTATAAACTGCTATATTAACAAATTAATAAATTGTATAATGATATTAAAACAATTCTAAATATTACAAAAAGATATTAAAACATTTTAATTAATTGCAAATTGATATATTTTAATTTAAAAACTATTTAAAAATTCTAGAAAAATTTCTAAAATCATAATAAATCATTTAAAAGCTAATTAGGCCATTAGCAACTAATTAACACTAATTAATAAAAATTTTAAAAAATAGGGGCTGACACTAGGCAACCCTTTGCAAGTCGATTCAAGGTGAAGTTCTAACCTGGTGCTGGGATACTTCCTACTTGGTATCAGTTCCTAGATGAAGTCTTACTGAATTAATGAATCTATGAGTCGTAGGGGTAACAATGATTGCTGCCCTTGATGTACAAAGTCTAGATGATCAACCTGTTTGGTGTAATGACCCAATAAAAGCTTTTTCCATGATCCTACTACTCCCCTGGCCTATGATCTTCAGGTTTGACCGCTTACTGTTATTCTTATATTGATTCTCAGGCATTGCTAACAGCCTTAATAATGTTTAGGATATTGAATTCCAAGGATAGTAAAACTTACTCGTCTGGTGAAACAATATCCCAAACTTCCTCTGTTCTTCGAGTACTCCCCCTTCAATCTCAGTTTCCACGGCCAGAGAAAAGTATAGGTTGTAGAGGGTCGGCTACTCTCCTTTACATATATATATATATATATATTTTATATATATATATATATATATATATATATATATATATATATATATATATATATATATATATATATATATATATATATATATATATATAAATCCATAGATAAGAGGAAACTTGGTTTAAACTAGATGAGACTCATCCGTTCTGGGGATTTAAACTCCTATATGGATTTGAATTTAGTTCAAATATGGGGAAATTTGGTTTGAATCAGCAGGGTTATCCGTAATTGGGGATTCCATATCCTAGGATTTGAATTTTTAGCTACTGTGATAGGGTTCCAGGTTCGGCTAGGAACCTGTTGGAAATTAGAACCTAATTCGAAATTATCTATTGGTGATAAAAGTATTTGCCCTGCTTTCAAAATATACCAGGTGTATAAATCCTTTCTGAATTCAAAATCAAGAATTATGCTAAGGTCCCCATTTTAAATTCCTTTGCAAAGAACCCCCCTTTTATCAATACCTATATTTACATTTATAAGTTGTTGGAAAAACAGGTGTCTAATTTTAAAAAGGGAAATTAAATAGGTAATAATTAATAAATAATAATAAAAAAACATGCATGATGAAAATTGATCAAGGGGTTTACAAGTCTACCCACCTTAAAAATAATTTCGTCCTCGAAATTCTAATTCTCAACTATTCCTTAAATTCAAAAAAAAAGAAGATCTGCTGCTACCCTAATCTCTTTAATTTTTATTCCTAAAAAAAAATAGTTTATATCCTCCTCTAGCCATTTTGTAACTACGAAACTTCGAGGACTTCTACCGACCTTTGGTCACACTACTCCCTCAAAGGTATGTCCCTACAACTTTATAACCATCCAATTAATTGCTATAATTGCTACCAATAGATATCTACTGCTTTTGGCCTCTATAATCCTCCCCTATTTATCAAACAACCCAAAATCTAACAATAAACAAATTTTTCATAAATAGCTAAGAAATATTGATAAATTCTAGTAAGCATGACCATACGTCGCTCTGAGATAGGAAGGACAGGAATATAAGAAAAAATAATCGAGAGCGGTTATGAAGTTTCCATAGCGGTAGAGAGTATCCAATGATACAGATAGAAAGAAAGTTTATGAACCATTGACCTATTTTGCTAGATTGCGCTACTCTAGTCCAATCACTTGCTAAGTCAAAGAACCCTTCGTTTCTTAGAGGGGCTTGCCATCCGTACAATACAGAAGTTTCGTTCTTGAAATTCTGAACAGGTTTCATAATAGAACGAAATTTGAGAAATCAAGATTTATGATTTTTCGTGATTATTTAAACACACAAGCAAAGAATATAAATGCAATACAAAATCGTATCGCGACTTCCAGGTAGATGGAATATGGTTACGAATGACCTCACATTCTAAGAGGTGGAGAACTACATAGTAGGTGTAGGGACCTATTTCAAGTAGTCCGATTTTATAGTCAAATTATGGTGGTATATGGAGGAGTTTTACTGGGTCTTAAAGGGTTCCTTGATTGGACATCAATCGTTGGTTGGAAGAATCTTGGATTTCAATCTATATTGACTGAATAAGATCCCAATGATAAAACTATTTTTACTAGATTAGGGTAACCTAGAATAGGATTCCACCCAAGTGGTTGAGCTAGTTGCTGGTGAGGTTGGTTAGCTAGGTTCTTAAAGCCCAAAAATGTGCCTTCAGTGACTTTTGTGTTTATGTAGCATGAGAAGACACAATTGAGTGGCACACTAGTGACAGGTGCATAGTGGATTTCAAGTAGATCATCACCATATATTGGGTTGAATGGTTTGGGTCGAGGTTGAGTCTATAATTGGAGTCGGAAAGTATACCGGTATTATGGTAAGGGTTATAGCTAGTCCCTTTTTGACCTGAAAGTTGTACCACGACAATAGAGTACAAGGGGACGTGTTTGAGTGGGACATGCTATACTTAGATGAAGGTGGACTCGTTTAGATCTTGCTCGTAAAATTTGTTGGAAGGTAACAGCTGGTCTCGTGCTCCGATTGTTAATGACACGGCCAGGGACACAAATGATCTAAATGGAAGTGGAAGTCCATGGGCACTAATCACCATCCTAAAGAAAGTTATTCTACTCAATCGGTAATCCTCATATATCCCAAAATTTTAGAAGGCTTACAGTCTACACACCTTAGCGGCTAGGACATGGTGTTAGAAATAATGTGGTTAGAAGAATTCCAAAGTCCAGATATTGTACCTCGACCCTTAGTAATAAAGAATAAGGTACGGCGTAACGAAATACGGTAGATATAAGTCAAGTCAAGGATTGTTTCTCGATAAATGGAAAACGAGTGTACAACGACACGTGGTCGATAAAATAGAATGACCTACTCGTCCACAATATACGAGAGTTATCGACGGGATAACCAACTTTAAGGGACATCTTACAAAAAGATTCTAACAACTGAGTCGTGAATTTCTATTGGGGTCAAACCTGCCAGACTAGTCTCACAAGGGTCTAGTTAAAACAAGCTTCAAGAAAAAAAAAATTAGAGGCTCACGCCATTTGGTTTCCTGAGAATAGATAGTCTCCTAGGTTGGCATTTTGACTAAAGGTAAAACCCTAATCATTCTCAAATTCAAATGGCTAGAAGGACCCAATAGCAGTTTGGAGGTCGAAAGGAGGACGAGTAACTCAAGACAAGGTTCTAGTCACATGGCTGGCCGATGATAACCACACTGGTGTATACAACTACCATAGCAATGGGGATACTCTGTATCTCTCTACCATCACGAGCTCTCGTCTTTCCAAATCGGAAAAAGACAAAAACGATAAAGAGTTCAAGGGAGATGTTACTGAATACAATTTTGTGATTCAAAGATGAATGTATAATTCAAGAGGAATTGTTAATGCAGTCGCGGATGAGATCCTAGAGACATCTACATCTCAATCCACGTAGGTTAATAAGAGGGAGAGCGAACCGGGTGCACTACGGTTGATCAGAGCGTAATACATCGATTCTGATTAGACAATATGTTAGTAGGCGTTCCCACTAAACATATGTCTTGAATCAAGCTCAAAAACAGAGTGAGCTTGCAAAACTAGGCTGTAATAGCAGCATTGGTTAAGATAGTCAAAATACAGTATGCGAGGTTTTGAAAGGAGTTACAAGTAGTCCGGGTTTTGTGAGAATAAAAAATTTACCAGGTGTTCTTGCTGTCTTCTTGTCCATAAGGCCTTGGTAGATTAATATGTTATGACCTCTAAATTCCATATTCCAGGTAAACCTATTAGTGTCAATCAATTTCCTCGTCAATAGATCACAAAGACTACGAAATGCTAGGTTGGAAGACATGCTACCCAACTGACAGAACTTTCACTAGTATTGGATTTGAATCTTATGGGTCACACAGGGCATTTTTCTATCCTCTATGGTATCCTAAATATGTAATCACGTCTGAAGTCATTTTACCGAGAATTATGCCTCACCCGTATACTCGGGCGGTGGTAAACCTTTGGTTCCGTTATTCAGATGTGATATGCTAGCAGATACTCTGTCTTATATTGACACAAAGGTAACTACGATCAAAAAGGACCACTAGCCATAGTTTTAGTAATATTCTATAACCTATATTTACTTAAACTAATTTCAACTCTAGGGGTCGTGTCTCGCCAGTGCGCTGCTGGCTACAGTGAATCTATAGTCTTCATAAGTCAAATAAATGGTGATAGTGCGCTGCTGTCCTGCCATTATGGGTTAACTAACATTCTTTAACTATATCCCTAAAAATTTATGAGCTTCTAGAGATTCAAACATGTTGACTATGAAATAAAGCGTAAGTATTTGTCCTATCAGTCACAACCCTTACAATAAAAGATTTAACATGAAAGAATTAACCGAGGACAAAAGAATTACAAACATTCTAATATCTATTTCATGTGTATTCAAACCATTGAGGAAAAACCTTGAATCGAAACTAGATCGAGGTTCGTTCTTGGGTAACATAATCAGAAATTATATAAAATAATAATTCTTAGGGCAAACAGGAACTAAATAGGCAATTCGGATTAAGATATGATGATGATGTCTAAAGAGGCAAAGAGAAGGAATTTAATAGTTTATCAAGGTTCGATCATTACTTCTATGAAGTCCGGTCTCACTAGTTGAATAATCTATCCACATTGGACCATATCGTCATATCAAGGGGTAATAGTGTACCTATGGAAATTTGACAACTTATTAAAATTAATAACTACTCATCTAACTTGCATGGCCTAGACTACCCATCAGTAAATTTGTATAAGGGACTACTAGTCCTAGTCATTCTCTTAAATTAAATTAATTCCTAATTCGTGAATGAGCATTTTCTAGTTGCAGGCTCGCAATAGTACAACTAACTTAAGTACTATCACGAGTTCGCACGATTTGCAAAAACAGACCTGTATGAGCCACCACAAAAACTTGTCACGACCCGTACCCATTTTTTTAAATGGATACGAGATGTGTCCAAGCCAGCCTACGCCGCAGTGTCGACGGTAGAACGCTGTCACGGCCATGAAGATCAAATCACAAATAATGCTCATTCACAAAATTAATTTAATTTACAATGATCAAGTTTTACATTTGCAGAAAAATATAAACTTGTACAAATAATAGAATGACTACAACTCAACTATCTAGCTGGTCTCTAGGCTTTTGTCTGCGAGTACCCCGTATCTCCCATGCTAAGTAAATCCTCGGCTAACCTGAAAAATATTGATTTTCAGTCAGGAATGTAACGAGTACAATTCACTGAATGCAGTTCCAATATATAAAAATGACTATATCACAGAGGTTAGCCTTTAGACATATGACTCATAAAATAAAATAAAGAAAGACAGAGTAAAACTGAATACTAAGAACAGAAAATAAAATATAATAAAATACTCACCAACTGACCGACTGAAATACCTTTGATATGTGATCGGTCTCGGGACAATTATGCGACACGGTCTACACGGTCTAAAGTTACACGGTCTACAGTTATACGGTCTACAAAAAATATTACAATAAAAAAATACTGTCTGCAAAATAATAATCACGAACTACACAGTTTTAAATGCAATAATAATCACGGTCTACACGGTCTAAAGTTATACTGTCTATAAGAAATAAATACAATAATAAACACGGTCTACACGGTCTAAGGTCAGATCACACATCGTTGGTACTTCACCTTCCGACACAACAAGGAACAAAATCAACAGAAAACTGAAATCACATATCTATCGACTAAACACTGATGTATAGTAAAGATCAATACTGGAAACAAATAATAAACTGTACTAGCCTGGCGTCCAGGGCTGCTGGCATTGGTCAGAGTCCAAATCGAGATCCAATAACCCTATTTAAAGAATCACAAAGTCAAGATACAAATCAACATGGAAGGTTGGTGTTCTATCTACAATTTGTTTTATTGGTTTAGTGTCTACCCCATTACCCTTCCTATTTATTCTTTAGTTAACCAACAAGGGTCCCCTTAGTCCTATTACAGATTTATAGCAGCTCTCCAAATGGCCACATAAACTTTAGCCATTTGGATAAGGGAAAGTTCTCAATCTCATGGAATCTAGGTTGCTCTCTACCCAATCATCCCTTCTTAATACTCTTATGAATCCACCAGTGAAATCCTCATTTAAAACTTACTTTACATATCTTCTTAGTAACCTGTCCTTAATAGTGCCCTGCAATTTAGCCCCATTAAGATTCTTGAATTCTATACCTAAGTTATTCAGGTCCAGGTGTCACGACCCGCACCCTGAAGAGGGGCACGAGCACGTGGTTACGTCCAGCCTACGCCGCAGTATCGGCGGTAGAACGATGCATATAGAGTCTGTAAATACTACGACTAAAACAGATAAATGTACCTGTACTGTATATACTCTCCGAATGGAGGTGACATAGCAATACAGTCTCAATCACATATATCAAACTAAGGTAGACAGCATGGAAAGAAAATATAATAGATGAAAGCAGAAAATAGTCCAAGATCCACACAAGTCAGAGCTATACACAAACATCCCGAGTCACAGAAAATATATGTAACTACTACAAACTGAAAGTGCTAGCTGGCTCGCAGGCCAGGCAAACCTAACTAGCTATACTACTCAGGGTGAGCAAAGTCTAGTGGCTCTACTAATAAGCCACAGTCCGGGTCTACTCTATCAGACTCGACCCCATAATAGGTCAGGCAATCTGCCTCAGAATCATCTGTAATATGTCAACGGTATCCTGTCAGGAAAATGAGCAAGTACAAACACCAACAGCAGTTCCATATGAATGGACAAATTCTATAAGAGACAGTGTAATGAAATACAAGACAAAGATATGTGAAATACAGGGTAAAATCAGCAAAAATGTATAATAGATGTGAGTACTGAATATGATGACAATATATTTGTAGGATTGCTTAGGAACTATTCGGAAGCCGAGTTACAACCCTTAAACCAAACAAGGACCGGGGTTGTAACCCTTCTCCCGAACAGAACTTAGCCTCCTAGGATAAATAAATATAAAAATATGGCTTAAATTATTAGAGCGCTATGTGATCGGCTAGGGAATCATGGTAGGGTTATCCACTTGGCCCGACAATCACATAAAAATCTGAAAGGGTCATGCCGGCCAACCTAGATAACATAGACATGGGGTATCTGCTACACCCTACGTGAAGTGAGGGTGGCGCTAGCAAAATAGTGACAAGAAGGCTTTGATCACATAACCCCTAATAATTCTTCCATCCCCGAATAGTATCATGGATCCGGACATGGCACGTCATGACACGGATTCAAAAGCAGGTGATCAGCCCACTCCCAAATCAATTTTTATATAAGTACATGAAACATAGATATCACACACCAATATATCAAGAAAAATCTGGAAATAACATCTCATGACAGGATCCGACGTATACTAGTCCGTGAACTATCGTGTCGAGAATCAAGTAAGACACTACAACTGAATCGGATATAGTAGATATCAAGACAATGAAAACTATCAGTGAATGTACTCGCCTGTGGTCCTGAGTTGATAAGGTGAACAGATGCTCAGAGTAAATCATAGACCTAAAATGAGATACTATGAGTTAAACAGGGTTTTATACTGAAAAAGGAAACTAATTTAAGTCAAGAATGCAAGTCTAAGTCAAAACTAGGTCAATCTAGGTCAAACTGAGTCGTACTAGGTCAAACTAGGTCATACTGGGTCATACTGGTTCATACTAGGTCATACCAGGTCACGGGGAGTCAATCCAAGTCAAACTAGGTCAAACGGGGTCAAAGGTTGACTTACAGCTGACTTTTGGTCAACTGGTCAACTCAGGTCAACTCCAGTCAACCCTGGGTCATCCCTAGGTCAAACTAGTCAAATGTTGACTAACTTTTGACTTTCAGTCAACTGGTCAACTCTAGTTTGGTTTCGGTCAATTCTAGTCACTTATAGGCTAAGTTTGACTTTCGGTTGACTTTTGTTGACTTTTGGTCAAAATGGTCAACCGAGGTCAAAACTAGTCTGAGGACACTAATCCTAACCATTACCAACCAAGAGAACCTAATTCTAACTATATCTTAGAAGTTAAACTCAATATCTTAACTATACTCTATTACCTACATTTACCCTTACCAAGGTAATCCCGATACCTTGTCCATTACAAAGGAAATCCCGCTAATACTCAAGATACTAGCCTAGGCTCCTTAGGGTAGCTAGATACTATCCTATCTAGGGTTTACCAACCAAGAAATCTAGGATTCTTGGGCATCAAAATTATTTTTTCTAATATGTTACTCTCCTACACATTACCTTAAGGTAATATTGAGATATCAAGATACCACATCTAACATAACTCATTCTTCTAAACCACACTCACTCTCCCTCACAAACATCATCTATAACCCCCATCTAACTTAGAATGCTACTTCTAAAATAACTTCTCAAAAACTAACTCAAACATCTACCACTACCCTCAAGATAACATAACATGGCATACTTTCTAACATTGACAAACCTTATTTTCTACCACTATAAACACTACCCTACTAACCGCCTAACACATTAAAAACACTCTCTAACTTAGGGGTTTCGTAGTACTAAATGTGGTTGATAAGTGTGGGTAGGTATTTGGGGCTAATGTGGGTCAAAAGGGGATGTTTCGAGACCACAAAAACCCCAAAAAACCATCGTGTACTGCTTCTGCTTACTGCTTTTTCCTGTTTACTGCTTATTGGTTACTGCTTTTTTCTGCTGCTTTCCTGCTCATTCTCTCACTCTCTAACCATCTAACCACACACACAAACACATATACCAAATCCACCACCCTTCTCTTCTAACACACCTACACACATCTATATACAAACACACTACCACTCAATCAAAACACAAATCACTCAACAAACTACACTAGTCTCAAGTCAAATAGGATGGCATGATCCTCCCAACTCTTTCACCTTCACAACACACACACTACACTACCATTTATACAACATCAAACACACACTAGCACATATCCTCTATCAATCTCACTTCTCTCCACTAACCACACACATCCTTATCTCATTCAAACACACACACTATACTAACATATATTACATAATAATAATAATAATATATATATATATATATATATATATATATATATATATGTGTGTGTGTGTGTGTGTGTACTATATAATACATATTCTTGACAATCTATGATACCTACATTCACATGATATCCATACTAGGCTCATAGGTTAAACAAAATGCCTACGTCGCATAGTCACTCTTCTACTTAAAACCAATACTGTACCAATTGGGCCTTCACTAAATTCTAGGATTAAAGTATGTTATAGCTCTTCTTGTTAGCTTTCCGAAACTTCAAACGGATCGCATTTTCGTGTCCGAAAGCTCCCGAAATCGTAAAAAACACCGAAACGTGTTCATCTTTCATACATCTGACACTCAAATAATTCTACAGAAAGTTTTATAATGAATTTGGCTTATTAAGATATATTTTTGGAAAGCTAACTTCGATACGCTTCTTTTAAAAAAACGGAAGGTTAATTGGAGTTATGAGCTAAAAGTTATGACACATCTAAGTTGCTCTAGCTACTAAAAACGTAGATAAAAATTATGACGAATTTGGGTTGTTTGGACAAAAAACACATGTAGGCCAAAATACTTGGATACCAACATAGCTATCTAAATAAAACTTATTCTAACCATCCTAAATAAGATCAATCCACTCTCTAAAAATATAAATCTGAGATTAAAACACTAATTAATCATTCCTACAATATATATATGCATACAAGTGTCCAAAATAGGGGTTTTTTCCCACTAGGACACAACCACAACACAAAGGACACTCCTATGACCTCCAAATGGACATGAAATGGACACAAATGGAGATACAACCATGGGGGTCATTCCTATGGGTTCAAAATATTCTTATATACATGTGGGGATGGATTAGAGGAGATTATACCTTCCGGAAGATAGTTTCAAAGGAAAAAGCCTTCCGACTCGACACCGACACGTAGAGATTCCAAAAGGACATGAACGAGCTCTGAATCCTCCCAAACTTGGCTAGCACCCTCTAACTATGGAGTAGAGGAGAAGAGAAGAAGATTTGGTAAAAGAAATTGTCAGGACCCGCACCCATTTTTTTTAAACAGATACGAGACGTGTCCAAGCCAGCCTACGCCGCAGTGTCGGCGGTAGAACGCTGTCACGGCCATGAAGATCAGAATCACAAATAATGCTCATTCACAAAAATTAATTTAACTTACAATGATCACAAAATTTATATTTGCAGAAAAATATAAACTTGTACAAATATTGGAATGACTACAACTCCGCTATCTAGCTAGTTTCTAGGCTTTTGTCTGCAAGTACTCCCGTATCTCCCATGCTAAGTGAATCCACGGCTAACCTGAAAAATATTTATTTCCAGTCAGGATTGGAACGAGCACAATTCACTGAATATAATTTCAAATAAAGAAAATGACTATAAAACAAAGGTTAGACATCAATCATTAGTTTTAAAAATAAACAGAAAATACAGAAAACCAATAATAAATAAATAGACACAAAATACTTTTTCCAACTGTTCGAAGTACCTTTGATATGTGATCGGTCTCGGGACAATTATGCGACACTGTCTAAAGTTATACTGTCTAAAGTTACACTGTCTACACTGTCTAAAGTTACACTGTCTACAGCAAATATTGAAATAAAGAAACATTGTCTACAAATTAATAATCATGATCTACATAGTTTAAATGCAATAATAATCACGGTCTACACTGTCTACTTTGTAATAAATAAATCATTGTCTATACTGTCTACTTTGCAATAATAAATCACTGTCTACACTGTCTAAGGTCAGATCACACATCGTTGGTACTTCTTATTCCCGAATCAACCATTTATACTAGAAAATAATCACATAACCAATGGCCAATCAATGAAATATAGTGAAAATCAATATCGAAATGCAGACAATAAACTGTACTCGCCTGTGGTCCTCTGCTGGTAAAACAGACAGTCTGAACTACTCAATGTGCCACAATAGTCAAAACTCGTACAACAGTCCCCGGAAGCTGAAATAAACATTACCAATGTTCTTAGAATAGTCAAATTAGCTAGAATTTTCTGTCCTTAAGTCCAACTCTGGACACAGGGGCAAAACGGTAATTTCGGGCCAAAACGGTATCCGCCGTTGGACCCGCTTTGCACCGAAAAACGTGCCAAAGTCAACGGTCTCTAAAGTCGTCAAACTATATGTCTACGGATCCAGTTTTCCGATATGAACCCAACCGTATGTCCAAAGTTGGATTCCGGCGGGCCATGCACAAAATCGCCCATTGAGTGGGACCGGGGGCCCGCAAAACGGTGATTTTATCAACTGTCTCAGAATTAGACCAAACTTGGCATGCAGGACCAGAAAAATGATATGGTCCTGATGGCACAAGTTTCGTCTCGATCTGACGAGCGTGTAAAAAGTAATTAGAGAATTTACAAAGTGCATGATACGGTGAATTTTGACGGATACGCATCAAATTCGTCGCGCACACGCGACCAATTTGAATTCCGCCAAAGCCCAAACGACCACGAAGCCGTTACACAAATTTCAATGCTTTCGGTTCGTGACCACGTCGCCCGGAATGGCGGGACGCACGTCGTGTGGGGCAATTTTCTAGTTTTGAAAACAAATTTTTGGAAAACTTTGGGATTCGATTTCTCGACGCGTAGTCGATGATTTCTGAATCCACAAAAAGGATTATGAAGCCCTATATGTTGTCTAAAAGTGTCTTCAAATAGTTTTTCTAACATGATACTAGATCGATCAGAATCGATCGTCAAACTTGGGTGATTGGACTGTTATTGGTCCTGTTTTCGAACAGGTTTTTTATAGATTTCTACTCGATTTAACGGCCAACATAAACCATCTAAATTTATTCTAAAAGAAAGAAAATAATCTCGTATATATTGGAGACATACCCACGAAATCGGTTCGTGAAACCGATGAGTGTGGAGGGAGAAATCTCGTCGTGAAGTCGCCTTATTGTTGCAACTGCTGCTGTTGCTTCCTGTTTCGCGCGCGTGTGCGCGCGCTGCCTCCGCGCGGTCTGGCCGACCGGCGGCAGCCCGTGGTGGCGCGTGCGTGCGCGCGGGGAGGAACCCAGTTGGAGGCGGTGGTGGCGTGGGTGTGCGAGAAGTTAGGGTTTAGTTCACGCGATCCTCTGAGTATATATATAAACTCAACCTCTCGGTTGAGAACAAGGAAGCTCGGGCCTTCTTGGCTGGGTTGGCATATTGCATAAAGGAAATGTGGGTTCTGTTGCTGAATGTGAGCGCGCGTGTGGGTTAGGCTCGGCTGTGCCGAGCGTGGCCTTCTTTTTTTTTCTTTTTTTTCTTTTTCTATTTTTTTCTTATTTCTATTTTCTAATACATATTTATATTTATATATATACATATATCCACATAAATACGCATGTATATGTATACGTACATATATACCCGCATATACATATATATAATATATATGTATAAATACACATATACCTATATATGTTTATACACAAATATATATTCATATATATATATATATATATATACGTGCACAATTACCTATATATATTTTATATATATATATATACACATACATACATATACATATATTATATTATATATATATATATATATATATATATATATATATATATATTATATATATATATATATATATATATATATATATATATATATATATATATATATATATATATATACACACATACATTTATATATATCCATTTATTTAACATATATATATATATATTTACTTATATAATAAATCTATCTTATACACACACATATACGTATATATATTTATACATAAATACACTTACACTCAATACATATACATATATATATATATATATATATATATATATATATATATATATATATATATATATATATATATATATATACACTAACACATACACATATATTATTCTTTTGATAAAGAATAAATTAATAATAACTAAAAATAATAAATAGTTTATATTTAATAACCACAATAGTAATATTAAAATTTTATAACCTAAATAAAATAATAACGTAATTCAATAAGCCAATAATTTATTATTTATAAAATCAAAATCACCATTTAAATACAATAAATAATAGTAAAATATTTTTATATTTTCGGGAAGGGGAGCTACAAATCTACCCACCTTAAAAAATAATTTCGTCCTCGAAATTCTAACTCATAAACATGCCTAAGATTCAAAAATAAAAGTAAAGAATAAATCCACTACTACCACGGTCTCCTTAAATTTAATTTTTTGAAAATAATTGTATCCTCCTTCCAGCCATTTTGTAACTACGAATCTCCGAGGACTTCTACCCACCTTAAATCACACTACTCCCTTGAAACACCTGACGTCCTTACGTTATAACCCTCCAACTACTTGCAGAAAGTAACTACCGACAGATATCTATAGCATACGACATCGGCAACCCTCTCCTATCCATCAAGCAACCCTAAAATTAACAAGCATAAATTTATACAAGTAGCTACGAAATATCGATAAATTCTAATATATATGACCAATCGTCACTCTACAATAGGAAGGACATGAAGATAAGAAGAAAAATAATCGAGAGCGAATATGAAACTCCCATAGCGGTAGAAGGTATCCCATGGTATAGATAGAGAAAGAATGATTATGAATCATTAACTTATTTGCTAGATGAGCTACTCTAGTCCAGTCATTGGCTAAATCAAAGAACTCTACATTTCCTAGAGGGGCTTGCAATCCATTCTATATATAAATTCCGTTCTCGGTGTCAATCTAAACAAGGTTTCAAAATAAAACGAAATTTAAGAAATCACGATTGGGATCTTTTTCGTGGTTATTCAAACATACGAGCAAAGATTATGAATGCAAAAAGAGATCGTATCGCGACTTCCAAGTAGATGGGATAAAGTTTTACGAATGGATTCACCTTCTAAGGGATGGAGATTACATAATCGATATGGGGACCTATTTCAAACAGTTCGATTTTATAGACCAACTATGGGGGTTTGTCTGGGCCTCAATGGGTTTCCTATTTGGACATCAATCGTTGATTGGATGAACATTGGGTTTCAATCTATATGGTCTAGACGAGATCCAATGATAAAACTATCATTACTAATTTAGGGTATCCTAGAATAGGTTTCTTATCCAAGGGGTTGAGCTAGTTGCTAGTCGGGTTGGTTAACTATGTCCATAAGCCTGAAATGCGCCTTCAGTGACTTTGTGTTTAAGTAGCACAAGAGGCCTCTATCAAGTGGCACACTAATGACGTGTGCGTAGTGGGCTCCGAGTAGATCACAACCATATATTGGGTCGAAGGAATTAGGTCGAGTTTGAGGCTCTAATGGTATTCGGAAAATATACCAGGTAGGTACTATAGTAAGAGTTATAGATAGTCCTTATAACCTAAAAGTCATAGCACAAAAATAGAGTACAAGGGGACGGGTTTGAGTGGGACATGATATACCTAGATGAAGGTGGACTCGTCTAGATCTTGCATATGCAATTTGTTGGGAGATAACAGCCGGTCTCGTGCTCTGAATATCAATGGCACGGCCGGGGGAACAAAATGATCTAAATGGAAAGTGGGACAACATAGGGCACTAGTTATCATTCTAATGGAAATTATTCTAATCACTCGGTAATCCTGGTATATCCTAAAAGTTTTTAGGAAGCTTACAGTCTACCCTCCTTAGAAGCTAAGACATGGTTTTAGGAATATTGAGGTTAGAGGGTTCCCAAAGTCCGAATACTGTACCTCGACTCTTTGTTAATAGGGAATAAGGTACGACGTTTCGGGATACGGTAGATATAGTCAAGTCAAGGATCGTTTTTCAATAAATGGAAAACAAGCGTGTACAATGACACACGGTCGATAAAATAGAATGACCTACTCGTCCGCAGTATACGAGAGTTTCCGATGGGGTAACCAACTCCAAGGCACAATATAAGAAAAGATTTCTAACAACTGAGTCAAGAAATTCTATTTGTGTCAAGCCTGCCAGACTTTGGTCACAAGGCTTGTAGTGATCGATATTGCTGTTGACAACTGGTAGGTCACAGTGTGACAGGGTATTTAAGCTATGGTATTGGCTAAGCTGGTGCCTGTGGTGTTTTAACACTAGCTAGGTCTTAAAAATAAAATTTACATAACTAGAGTGATATTTGTTGGAAACCAATCTCGGAATGAGTGTCACGGTAAATGATTACCCTTTTCTCCACTCACCTCATGTCTAACTGTGGCTTCGGTCGAGGAAGGGTTGAGTCAAGGCTTAAGGGTTGTTAGTTAAAGCAAGCTTCAGGCAGAGACTCACAATATTTGGTTTCTTGAGAAGTGATAGTCTCCTAGGTTGGCAGTTGACTAAGAGTAAAACCTTAATCATTTTCGAATTCAGATGGCTGGAAAGTCCCAATAGTAGTTTGAGGGTCGAGAGGAGAATGAGTAACTCAAGGCAAGGTTCTAGTCACATGGCTTGCGTATACCACTATCATAGCCATGGAGATACTATGTGTCTACCTACCAGTTACGAGTTTTCGTCTTTCAAATCGGTGAAGGACAAAACAATAAAGAGTTCAAGAGAGATGTCACTGAATACAATTACGTGATTCAAAGGCGAATGTATAATTCAAAAGGAATTGTCAAGCAGTCGTGGATGAGACCCTAGAGACATCTACATCTTAATCCACGTAGGATAACTAAATAAAGTGCGAACCAAATGCATCATGGTTGATCAGACCATAATACACTGATTCTGATTAGACAATATGTTAGTAGGCGTCCCCAATAAACATATGTCTTGAATCAAGCTCGATAAAAGAGTAAGCTTGCAAAAACTAGGCTGTAATAGCAGCGTTGGTCAAGATAGTCAAGATACAAGTACGCAAGATTTTTGAAAAGAGGCACAAGTAGTTCGAGTTTAGAGAGAATCAAAATTTACTTGGTGTTCTTGCTTATACAGTCTTCCTACTATCTTCTTATCCACAAGGACTTGGTCGACTAATGGGTTATGACCTCTAACTTATGTATTCTAGGTAAACCTATTAGTGTCAATTAATTCCTCGTTAATAAGTCACAAGGACTACAAATGCTGGGTCGGAAGACATGCTACCCAAATTACCAACTTCCACTACTATTGGCTTTGTATCTTATGGGACATACATGGCACGGTCCTTTCCTCTATATTACCCTAAACTTGTAATCACGTTTGAAAGTAATCACGTTTGAAGTCATTTCACCGAGGGTTACGCCTCGCACGTATACTCTGGCTGTGGTAAACCATTGGTTTCGTGATTCAGATGTGACATGCTATCAGATACTCTACCTTATCTCGACACCAGGATAACTATGATCAAAGAGGCTCACTAGGCATAGTTTAGCAATGTAATCTTTATTTTCTAAACTAGTTTTAACTCTAGGGGTCGTGCCTCGCCAGTGCGCTGCTGGCTGCAGTGGATCCATAGCCTCCATAATTCAAAAAAATGGCGACAGTGCGCTGCTGTCCTGCCATTATGAGTCAACTAATATTCCTTTAACTATATCTGTAAACTTCAAAGGCTTCTATAGATTCAAACAAGTTGACTATGAAATAAAGCGTAAGTATTTGTCCTATCAGTCACAACCCTTAAAATAAAGGATTGAACGGGGGAGGGAAAATAACTGAAGACAAAGGAACACAAACATCCTAGTATCTATTTCATATGTATTCAAACATTGAGAAAAATTTGAACCGAAACTAACTCGAGGTCCCTATGGGAATAACAATAATCAGAATTTATATAAAATATTAATTTCTAGGGCAAATAGAAACTAAATAGGCAGTTCAACTAAGATATGAGGATGATATCTAGAGGCAAGAGAATGAATTGAATAATCTAACCATATTGGATCATATCTCCATACCAAGAGGTAATAGTGTACCTATGGGGATCTGACAGACT
The DNA here is from genome assembly GCA_029216955.1 of Iris pallida. Classification (NCBI taxonomy): domain Eukaryota; kingdom Viridiplantae; phylum Streptophyta; class Magnoliopsida; order Asparagales; family Iridaceae; genus Iris; species Iris pallida. The sequence goes on from JANAVB010020999.1 coordinate 2,672,988, forward strand.
ATTAATAACTCCTCATCTAAATTGCATGGCCTAGACTACCCATCGGTCAATTTGTGTAAGGGACTCCTAGTCCTAGTCATTCTCTTAAATTAAATTAATCCTTGTTCGTGAATGAGCATGTTCTAGTCGCAGGCTCACAACAGTACAACTAACTTAAGTACCATCACGAGTTCGCATGATATGCGAAAACGGACCTGCATAGGCCACCACAAAAACTTGTCACGACCCGCACCCATTTTTTTTAAAATAGATACGAGACGTGTCCAAGCCAGCCTACGCCACAGTGTCGACGGTAGAACGCTGTCACGGCCATGAAGATCAGAATCATAAATAATGCTCATTCACAAAAATTAATTTAACTTACAATGATCACAAAATTTATATTTGCAGAAAAATATAAACTTCAAATATTGGAATGACTACAACTCCGCTATCTAGCTAGTTTCTAGGCTTTTGTCTGCAAGTACCCCCGTATCTCCCAAGCTAAGTGAATCCACGGCTAACCTAAAAAATATTGGTTTCCAGTCAGGAATGGAACGAGCATAATTCACTGAATGCAATTTCAAATAAATAAAATGACTATAAAACAAATGTTAGACATCAATCATGAGTTTTCAAAATAAACAGGAAATACAGAAAACCAATAATAAATAAATAGACACAAAATACTTTTCCCAACTGTTCGAAGTACCTTTGATATGTGATCGGTCTCGGGACAATTATGCGACACTGTCTACACTGTCTAAAGTTACACTGTCTAAAGTTACACTGTCTACACTGTCTAAAGTTACACTGTCTACAGCAAATATTGAAATAAAGAAACATTGTCTACAAATTAATAATCATGATCTACACAGTTTAAATGCAATAATAATCACCGTCTACACTGTCTACTTTGCAATAAATAAATCACTGTCTACACTGTCTACTTTACAATAATAAATTACTGTCTACACTGTCTACACTGTCTAAGGTCAGATCACACATCGTTGGTACTTCTTATTCTCGACTCAACCATTTATACTAGAAAATAATCACATAACCAATGGCCAATCAATAAATATAGTGAAAATTAATATCGAAATGCAGACAATAAACTGTACTCGCCTGTGGTCCTCTGCTGGTGAAACCGACAGTCTGAACTACTCAATGTGCCACAATAGTCAAAACTCGTACAACAGTCCCCGGAAGCTAAAATAAACATTACCAATATTCTCAGAATAGTCAAATTAGCTAGGATTGCCTGTCCTTAAGTCCAATTCTGGACACAGGGGCAAAACGGTAATTTTGGGCCAAAACGGTGTCTGCCGTTGGACCCGCTTTGCACCGAAAAGTGTGCCAAAGTCAACAGTCTCTAAAGTTATCAAACTATATGTTTACGGATCCAGTTTTCCGATACGAACCCAACCGTATGTCCAAAGTTGGATTCCGGCAGGCCATGCACAAAATCGCCCGTTGAGTGGCAAAACGGTAATTTTATCAACTGTCTCAGAATTGGACCAAACTTGGCATGCAGGACCAGAAAAATAATACGGTCCAGATGGCGCAAGTTTTGTCTCAATCTGACGAGCGTGCACAAAGTAATTAGAGAATTTACAAAGTGTACGATAAGGTAAATTTTGACGGATACACATCAAATTCGTCGCGCACATGCGACCAATTTGAATTTCGCCAAAGCCCACACGACCACAAAACTATTACGCAGCTTTTGATGCTTTCGGTTCGCGACCACGTCGCCCGAAATGGCGGAACGCACGTCGTGTGGGGCAATTTTCTAGTTTTGAAAACAAATTTTTGGAAAACTTTGGGATTCGATTTCTCGACGCGTAGTCGATGATTTTCCAATCCACAAAAAGGATTATGAAGCCCTATATGTTGTCTAAAAGTGTCTTCAAATAGTTTTTCTAACATGATACTAGATCGATCAGAATCGATCGTCAAACTTGGCTGATTGGACTGTTATTGGTCCTATTTTCGAACAGGTTTTTCGTAGATTTCTACTCGATTTAACGGCCAACATAAACCATCTAAATTCGTTCTAAAAGAAAGGAAATAATCTCGTATATATTGGGGACATACCCGCGAAATCGGTTCGTGAAACCGATGAGTATGGAGGGAGAAATCTCGTCGTGAAGTCGCCTTTTTGTTGCAACTGCTGCTGTTGCTTCCTGTTTCGCGCGCGTGTGCGCGTGCTGCCTCCGTGCGGTCTGGACGACCGGCGGCGGCCTACGGTGGCACGCGCGTGCGCGCGGGGGAGGCGTCCAGTTGGAGGCGGTGGTGGCGTGGGTGTGCGAGAAGTTAGGGTTTAGTTCACGCGATCCTCTGAGTATATATATAAACTCAACCTCTCGGTTGAGAACAAGGAAGCTCAGGCCTTCTTGGCTGGTTTGTCATATTGCATAAAGGAAATGTGGGTTCTGTTGATGAATGTGAGCGCGCGTGTGGGTTGGGCTCGGCTATGCCGAGCGTGGCCTTCTTTTTTTTTCTTTTTTTTCTTTTTCTATTTCTTTTCTTATTTCTATTTTCTAATACATATATATATATATATATATATATATATATATATATATATATATATATATATATATATATATATATATATATATATGTATATATATTTTTACATATTTATATTTATATATATACATATATCCACATAAAAACGTATGTATATGTATACGTACATATATACCCGCATATACATATATATAATATATATGTATAAATACACATATACCTATATATGTTTATACACAAATATATTCATATATATATATATATATATATATATATATATATATATATATATATATATATATATATATATATATATATATATATATACGTGCACAATTACCTATATATATTTTATATATATATACACATACATACATATACATATATTATATATATATATACACATACATTTATATATATCCATTTATTTAACATATATATATATATATATATATTTACTTATATAATAAATCTATCTTATACACACACATATACGTATATATATTTATACATAAATACACTTACACTCAATACATATATATATATATATATATATATTTCTCAAAAATATATATTTCTCAAATATATATATATATATATATATAATATATATATATATATATATATATATATATATATATATATATATATATATATATATATATACTAACACATACACATATATTATTCTTTGATAAAGAATAAATTAATAATAACTAAAAATAATAAATAGTTTATATTTAATAACCACAATAGTAATATTAACATTTTATAACCTAAATAAAATAATAACGTAATTCAATAAGCCAATAATTTATTATTTATAAAATCAAAATCACCATTTAAATACAATAAATAATAATAAAGTATTTCCATATTTTTGGGAAGGGGAGCTACAGAAATGGTGGATTTGGAGATGAAATCAATGGAGTTATTCTCTAGAAATTTGGGGAAGAACAAGAGAGAGAAAATGGATGGATAAAATGTAATGAAAGAGATGGTGACTCACTCCTTATCTCCCCCCATAGATGGCTGCCCAAAAAGGGTGAGGTGTCCCCATTTTGAATGTCCAAAATGCCCTTCACTAATCTATTTGATTTAAATTAAGAATGGGTTAAAGGTTGAGGTCAAATTAGTCTAGTTTTAAGTCTCTAATTAAACTAAACCTATCCATAAATAATTAGTCTAACTACTAACTAAAATTAATATCATGTGGACTAAAATTAATATCATGTGGACCATGTCTAACTAGTATGTGGGTCCCACTAGAGTCAAACTACCCCCCTGGGTTCCCATTTCAAGTCGGATTGAGCTGAAATTCGAACCCGACTTAAATAATCCCAAAATAGTATTATAAATAAATAAATAATTTTAAAAAATTCTAAAATAAAAAATGACAAAAATACCCCTATTTTGGAAACTGGGGGTGACACCAGGTTTGTCTCCATCTGTCCAGGGCTTTCATTGGAACCAGGGCAACCTTGCATCTCTACTATATGTGCCATACATTTACTTGGCTTACTGGATTTCCCAGAACCAAACTGTTTGTATCCCTATTGTTACATGTGGAGTGGTCTCATGATCCATTCGATCTGCTGTCTTGGAAAACTGGTTTATTTCAATCGATTTAAGGATAGGCCCATTAGTCTAGGCTGGTAAATGAGAGTACAAGTTACCTATCATAGGAGGTTGTCTGTATCTTTGAATTCACTCGTTCCTAAACACAACTCCATTTCCCCCCCCCTAAAGCTACCAGTTGGGAACTGATTCGTGTGAAGCAGAGACTGATTTCAGAGTATGAAACCAGTCTTGGTTTGGCTGCAACGCAGTGTCTCAGGCTGGTCCCAACTCAACACATGGTTTGCTCTTCCTAAGCCACATCAAGGGCCCCAAGACTACAAGAGATGAATTAAACACCAAGTTTGGCATTAGCTTACAAGCTCTGAAATATGATTTGATAGGTATTTCTGTGAATCACTGTGTCAGTACAAGATAAGGTTCTGCAATATCTATAAAATCGACTTAAACCTTCAACAACTCCTGATATAGGGGAATCAGTTGTCATGGTTTCAAGTTTGTCCCAAGACTTGGGATTAGGCTTTACCCAACATCTAATTTTAACATACTAAGGTTCAATCTGGTGTTCTAGTTGGCACGCCCAGGTTACTGATACTCCACAGTATCCTGGTTCTAACTCACCTTTCCTATAACCTTCATCCCATGAGAACAATGTCTATACCAGAACAGTATCCTATGATGGTCCTTGTCATGCTAAGATGAGTTTTGGTTGTCAGGAATCTCAATCCAAGGGTTATTAGTGTCTATGGTCATGACAGCAATAAAGGGTGGATGTCTTAACTGTCAGTTGCATATGTGATGCCATGGATATCTAGGTATGTGGGATACTCATGTATCTCCTGCTATTTCAGGATCCTTTCCTGCAACGTATTGGTGGTAACTTGATTTGTAATGTATTCAGAGATCTGTCTAAGGTCGAACCTGCTGGACCTCTTCCTTGGCCCACTGTTCTAGGCAACCCTTTGCAAGTCGATTCAAGGTGAAGTTCTAACCTGGTGCTGGGATACTTCCTACTTGGTATCAGGTCCTAGATGAAGTCTTACTGAATTGATGAATCTATGAGTCGTAGGGTAACAATGATTGCTGCCCTTGATGTACAAAGTCTAGATGATCAACCTGTTTGGTGTAATGACCCAATAAAAGCTTTTCCCATGATTCCACTACTCCCCTGGCCTATGATCTTCAGGTTTGACCCCTTACTGTTATTTTTATATTGATTCTCATGCATTGCTAACAACCTTAACAATGTTTAGGATATTGAATTCCAAGGATAGTAAAACTTACTCATCTGGTGAAACAATATCCCAAACTTCCTCTATTCTTCGAGTACTCTCCCTTCAATCTCAGTTTCCACGACTAGAGAAAAGTATAGGTTGTAGAGGGTCGGCTACTCTCATATATATATATATATATATATATATATATATATATATATATATATATATATATATATATATATATATATATATAATCCATAGATAAGAGGAAACTTGGTTTAAACTAGATGAGACTCATCTGTTCTGGGGATTTAAACTCCTATATGGATTTGAATTTAGTTCAAATATGGGGGAATTTGGTTTGAATCAGCAGGGTTATCCGTACTTGGGGATTCCATATCCTAGGATTTGAATTTTTAGCAACTGTGATAGGGTTCCAGGTTCGGCTAGGAACTTGTTGGAAATTAGAACCTAATTTGAAATTATCTATTGGTGATAAAAGTATTTGTCCTGCTTTCAAAATATACCAGGTGTATAAATCCTATCTGAATTCAAAATCAGGAATTATGCTAAGGTCCCCATTTTAAATTCCTTTGCAAAGAAACCCCCCTTTTATCAATACCTATATTTACATTTATAAGTTATTGGAAAAACAGGTGTCTAATTTTAAAAAGGGAAATTAAATAGGTAATAATTAATAAAAAAAATTGTATGATGAAAATTGATCAAGGGTTTACATCTTTCGTGACTTTTGTGTTTTAGTAGCACAAGAAGACGCAATTGCGTGGCACACTAGTGGCATGTGCGTAGTGGGCTTCGAGTCGATCACAACCATATTTTGGTCGAAAGATTCGAGTCTAAGTTGAGTCTCTAGTTGCAGTCGGAAAGTATACTGGTATCATGGTAAGGGTTATAGCTAATCCTTTCGTCCTGAAAATCGTACCATAAAAATAGAGTATAAGGGGACGTGTTTGAGTGGGACATAATATACCTAGATGAAGGTGGACTCGTCTAGATCTTGCATATGAAATTTGTTGGAAGGTAACAGCTGGTCTCGTGTTCTGATTGTTAATGACACGGCTGGGGAACAAAATGATCTAGATGGAAAGTGAGAGTCCATGAGACACTAATTATCATTCTAATGAAAATTATTCTAATCAATCGATAATCCTCATATATTTTCAAAATTTTAGAAGGCTTACAGTCTATCCATCTTAGAAGTTAGGATATGGTCTTAGGAATAATGAGGTTAGATGAATTCCAAAGTCCGGATATTGTACCCCGACTTTGGTTAATAAAGAATAAGGCACGGCGTAACGGGATACGGTAGATATAAGTCAAGTTAAGGATCGATCCTCAATAATTGGAAAATGAGTGTGTACAACAACACATGGTCGATAAAATAGGATGACCTATTCGTCCACAATATACGAGAGTTTTCGACGGGGTAACCAACTCTAAGGCACATCCTACGAAAAGATTTCTAACAACTGATCAGTCATGAGTTTCTATTTGTGTTAAGCCTGCCAGACCATTGTCACAAGAGTTCTAGGGGTATGGGCTTAAGGGTTGCTAATTAAAGCAAGCTTCAAGCAATAAATTAGAGACTCACAACAAATTGTTTTCTTGAGAATAGATAGTCTCCTGGGTTGGCATTTCGACTAAGGGTAAAACCCTAATCATTCTCAAATTCAGATGGCTAGAAGGTATCAATATTAATTGGAGGGTCGAGAAGAGAACGAGTAACTCAATCACTTGACTGACCGATGGTAGCTACACTTGTGTATACAACTATCATAGCCATGGGGTTACTCTGTTTCTCTCTACCAATACGAGCTTCCGTCTTTCCAAGTCAGTGAAAGACAAAAACAATAAAGAGTTCAAGAAAGATGTCACTGAATACAATTACGTGATTCAAAGACGAATGTATAATTCAAGAGGAATTATCAATGCAATCGCGGATGAGATCCTAGAGACATCTACATCTCAATCCACGTAGGGTAATTAGAGGAAGAGCGAACCGGGTACACTACGGTTGATCAGACCGTAATACATCGATTCTGATTAGACAATATGTTAGTAGGCGTCCCCACTAAACATATGTCTTGAATCAAGCTCGAGAACAGAGTGATCTTGCAAAACTAGGCTGAAATAGCAGCATTGGTTATGATAGTCAAATACAAGTATACAAGATTTTTGAAAGAAAGCACAAGTAGTTCGAGTTTTGTGAGAATCAAAACCTTATCCGGCGTTCTTGCTTATACGGTCATCCTACTATCTCCTTATCCATAAGTCCTTGGTCGACTAATAGGTTATGGACCTCCAAATTCTATATTCTCGGTAAACCCATTAGGGTCAGTCAATTACCTCGTCAATAGATCACAATGACCACGGATTACTAGGTTGGGAGACATGCTATCCAACTTGCAGAACTTCCACTAGTATTAGCTTTGGAACTTATGGGACATACATGACATTTTCCTATTTTCTATGGTATCCTAAACTTGTAATCATGTCTGACGTTATTTAATCGAGAATTATGCCTCGCCCGTATACTCGAGCTGTGGTAAACCCTTGGTTTCGTAACTCAAATATGATACAAAATCAAACACTTCTTAACTCTATCCAATGTTGCTTCAAGGGTAACTACGATCAAAGAGGACCACTAGCCATAGTTTTAGCAATATTCCATAACCTATATTCCCTTAAACTGATTTCGACTCTAGGGGTCGTGCCTTGCCAGTGCGCTGCTGGCTGCAGAGAACCCCTAATCTCCATAATTCAAATAAATGGCGACAGTGCGCTGCTGTCTTGCCATTATGAGTTACTAACCTTCCTTTAACTAGGTCTATAAAAATTCATGAGCTTCTAGATATTCAAACAAGTTGACTATGAAATAGGGCGTAAGTATTTGTCCTGTCAGTCACAACCCTTTAAAATAAAAAGATAGAGCAATGAGAAAATAACTGAAGACAAAAGATATACAAATCTATTTCATGTGTATTCAAACCATGGGAGAAAACTTGGAATCAAAACTAACTTGAGGTTCATCTATGGATAACATAAAAGTAATAATTCTTAGGGCAAAAATAGGAACTAAATGGACAATTCGACTAAGATATGAGGATGATATCTAAGAGGCATAGAGAAGGAAATTGTACAGTTTATCAAGGTTAGATCATTAATTCTATGAAGCCCTGTCTCACCAAGTGTATAACCTATCCACGTTTGGTCATATCGCCATATCAAGAGGTGATAGTGTACCTACGGGGATATGACAATCCATCAAAATTAATAACTCCTCATCTAAGTTGCATGGCCTAGACTACCCATCGGTAAATTTGTATAAGGGATTCCTAGTCCTAGTCATTCTCTTAAATTAAATTTATCCTAATTCATGAATGAACATTCCCTAGTCGCAGGCTCGCAATAGTACAACTAACTTAAGTACTACTACGAGTTCGCATGATTTACGAAAACAGACCTGCATGGGCCACCACAAAAACTTGTCACGATCCGGACCCATTTTTTTAAACGGATACGAGACGTGTCCAAGCCAGCCTATGCCGCAGTGTCGACGGTAGAACGCTGTCACGGCCATGTATATCAAAATCACAAATAATGCTCATTCACAAAATTAATTTAACTTACAATGATCATAAGTTTTATATTTGCAGAAAAATACAACTTGTACAAATATTGGAATGACTACAACTCCACTATCTAGCTAGTTTCTAGGCTTTTATCTGCAAGTACACCCGTATCTCCCATGCTAAGTAAATCCACGGCTAACCTGAAAAATATTAGTTTTCAGTCAGGAATGGAACAAGCACAATTCACTGAATGCAATTTCAATAAATGAAAATGACTATACAACAGAGGTTAGACATCAATTACATGTTTTTGAAAATAAACAGAAAATACGAAAAACCAATAGCAAATAAATAGACACAAAATACTTTCCCCTTGGGACACTACACCGCGAGGTCTACGAGGTCTATTTGCACGAAAATAAATAATGTCTACGAGGTCTACTTGCAGAAATTAAACAATGTCTACGAGGTCTACTTGCAGAAAATAAATAATGTCTACGAGGTCTACTGCATGAAAATAAACACTGTCTACGAGGTCTACTGCATGAAAATAAATACTGTCTACGAGGTCTACTTCATGAAAATAAACACTGTCTACGAGGTCTACTGCATGAAAATAAACACTGTCTACGAGGTCTACTGTACGAAAATAAACACTGTCTACGGTCGGATCACACATCCTTGGTACTCCTTATTTCTGACTCAATATTTTATAATAGAATATAAAAATCACATAACCAATGGCCAATCAATAAAATATAGTGAAGATCAATATCGAAATACAGACAATAAACTGTACTCGCCTGTGGTCCTGTGCTGGTGAAACCGATAATCTGAACCACTCAGTGTGCCACAATAGTCAAAACTCGTACAACAGTCTCCAGATACTGAAATAGACATTACCAATGTTCTCTGAATAGTCAAATTAGCTAGGATTGCCTGTCCTTAAGTCCAATTATGGACACAGGGACAAAACGGTAATTTTGGGTCAAAACGGTGTCCGTCGTTGGATCCGCTTGGCACCGAAAAGCATGCCAGAGTCAATGATCTTTAAAGTCATCAAACTATAATTCTACGGATCCAGTTTTTCGGTATGAACCCAACCGTATGTCCTAAGTTGGATTCCGGCAGGCCGTGCACAAAATTGCCCGTTGAGTTGGACCGTGGGACCCGTAAAACGGCGATCCAATCAACTGTCTCAGAATCGGACCAAACTTGACATACAGGACCAAAAAAATGATACGGACCTGTTGGCGTAAGTTTTATCTCGTGCACAAAGTAATTAAGAAATTTGTATAGAGGCCGATACGGTAAATTTTGACGGATACACATCAAATTCGTCGCACACACGCGACCAATTTGAATTTCGTCAAAGCCCACACGTCCACGAAGCAGTTACGCCCCTTTCGATGCTTTCGGTTCACGACCACGTCGTCCGAATTGGCGGGACGCATGTCGTATCAGAGAGTTTTCGTGTTTTCGAAAAATAGTTTTTCGGTCAACTTCGAAATTCGATTTCTCGACGCGTAGTCGATGATTTCCAAATCCAAAAAACGGGTCATGAAGTCCTATATATTGTCTAAAACTTTCTTTAATTAGTTTTCTAAAATTCCTAACATACAGATCATAAAACGTCTTCAAAGTTGGGTCTTTGAGATGGGTTCCTGTCCTGTTTTGGACAGGTTTTTCCTCGACTTTGAGTCGATTTTCTGGGCTCGTTGATCAGCGATATCCAACTCTATTAGTTGGGATTCAGAGAGGGTTAGGTTGGGTTTCCGAACCAATTTATGGGTCGTAAAAATATAGAGTATCGAGGGAGGAAACTTACCTCGAAGTTTGGGTCGCTGCTATTACACCATACTGCTGTTTGCCCACTTCTGTGCGTGCGCACGGCCTTGTCGCCGGCCGACGGCCGTGCGGGGGTGGCGCACGGCTGCGCTGAGTCTAGGTGGCGCTGAGATGGGGAGGATTCTCGTTGAGGTAGGGTTTCCTTCCCCTTCTCGCTCGATATATACTTGCTCGTGGTTCCGTTCTGGGGGTTTAGAAGGGTGCTCGGGCCCGGCTTGGCCCGAGGCTGGGCTGGGTTTTCCTATTTGCTAATTTTTGCAAATATACAGCAACCCACTTGAGAGATCCACTGCGTTGATCATTTAATAGTTAGCCTATTATGTATATCTATCACTATTTATATATTTCTATTATATATATCACTATATATATTTCTATATATATAATACATATATGTCATTGAATATATATATATATTCTATATATTTCTATATATATATATATATATATATAAATATATATATATATATATATATATATATATATATATTTTTTTTTTTTTTATAGAAATATATATATATATATTTCTATATATATATATATATATATATATATATATATATATATATATATATATATATATATATATATATATATATATATATATATATATATATATATATATATATATATATATATATATATATACAATATTTTCTATAAAAATATAAAATAAACCCCAATGCTACCTATTCCTAGGGATAAACCCTATATATATATATATATATATATATATATATATATATATATATATATATATATATATATATATATATATATAATTGAAAAAAATATATATATATATATATATAAATATATATATATATATATATATATATATATATATATATATATATATATATATATATATATATATATATATATATATATATATATATATATATATATATATATATATATATAATTTAAAAAATTAATATAACCTATAACAATAAAATAATATTATATATATAATAACCTCAATAAAATAATAATAAGTATAACGATATTCAATAAAACAATAATGGTGTACATATATATAACTTGTGCAGTCTAAAAATCCCAATATGTACAAGGACCTATTTTATACCAATATCACTGAATACCAATTAATAATAATATTTATAATATTAAATTAATAATACTTAGAAAATATTATTAGATTACTATACAGAATACAACACAATCAAACCAAATTCCATCAACAAGAATGTCATTGGACGTGCCGCATGACTACATGGGCTTGGCTCAGTTAGGGCCCAGTCCAGGCTAAAATGGTATACCCGGTTTTCTCTAAAACTCAATAATATAATAATAAATAAATAAATCTTCGGTAAGGGTTAAGTCACAACTTGGCTTGGTTTTCCTAATTAGGATATCACTACGGCTCGGTCTTTCCTATCAGGGCTAGTACACTAGTCAAAGTACGTCATTGCATTATCCATGCCACGATTTCTAGTCATCTTGTACCCCAAAACTCCATCATGGCTAAAATCATCTACCATAATAATTAACTAATTAATTATTTATAAAAATTCTAAAAGTCACCATTTAATCCAAATAAATAAATGAAATATTATCAAAAAATTTGGAAAGAGGGGTTACAGATGGCTTGTAGTTAAACCCTCATATATCTAGACTGCCGTGACCGTATAGTGAGGTGGATTCTATTTCATTATACGTTATTGGCTATGTGCGCCCCCGCTCTCCAGTATTCTGGTTTTGGGACGTGACATACCTCTATCGTGCCAAGTGAACTTAGACTATTTCAAATTTTAATCACGTTCGAAGTTGGATCGTATTTCATGATTTTATTAATCATACTCCTTAATCTTTGATCGGGTCTATAAGACCTTGATTTCGATTTAGTTTGTGTCTGAAATTTCATCCCAACCATGCCAAACCTTGTTTTGGTCATGGTTAGCTTTTCATCTTGATTGGGCCTGTGCGACTTTCGGGTTGATTTCCATCAACCTAAGTCCTACAGATCATCCCGTACTTGAACTTCATTTATATCTTCGATTCTCCTAATCGTCTCTAAAATTGTGCCCCAATGACTTGACTTATTTCTGAAATCATGTACATATAATTTTGTTCATATCATGATTCTATCGTGCCAAATCCATCATCGTGCCTGAACAATTTTGAATCGATTATCTTGATCGTGCAAAACTCGTCATTCTTGGATCGTGCCTAAAATATTGCCTAAACCTTCTATCTTGTTTTAACCCCACTACCAACCTTTAATTTTGAGGACAAAATTTTTATAAGATCGGTAGGATGTAAGCCCCCTGAATTTTTGGAATTTATTTTCGAATTTGTGATTTAACTTTCGGGTCAAATTAGACCAATTTATCGTCTGTCGTAATTTGTGATTTAACTTTCAATTTAATTTTCGCACAACTTTCGGGCCAAATTAGACCAATTTATCGTCTGTCGTAATTTGTGATTTAACTTTCAATTTAATTTTCGGGCCCGACATCGGTCCAATCTAGTCGACCCAATATATGGCTCTGGTCTGTTTTGAGTCTACTATGCACGTGCCACTTGCGTGCCACCGATTTGATCTCCCTTATGCTTCCATTTCATCCATAATTTAATTTGGTTTAAATTTATTATTTTAATTAAATCTTGGCCCCAACTCAACCCAACTTGGCCCAACACCCAATCTAATTTGTTGTATGCCCTATCATGACTGCTCATACACACCACTATTGTATTTGTCTTTTTTCTACACAAAAATATCCTCCTCTTATACAAATATCTTATTTTCTCTCTCTATTATATATATATATATATATATATATATATATATATATATATATACATATATATAATACTCTCTCTCTACATTTAAATCCTCACCTCACTCTCTCTCCTAACTCACCCCCCATGTACAGCCAGCCACCTCACCCCTCTCTCTCTCTCTCAAATTTCTCTCTCTTCTAATTAATATCACACCCCTCTCTATTATATATTAACACATTCTCTCTCTCTCACTCTCATAAACTCTTCCATCACCATCCCTCTTTCTCTTTACCCTCTCATCCTCACCTGGCCGACAGCCAGCCTGTAATGTCCCAAATTCGTGATACGTATTTAGTATACGTATACGTGTTTTGGACCCATATTTTATTTATTCATGGTTAGTTATCTTGGTTTATGTTGCATTGGCTTGGTTTTATTGGCATTGATAGTTTAATTGGTTTTAATGGTTCATTAGTTTATTTGGGCTTGGTTTATTCCTGGGTTGGTTCGGCTTGGTTTGGTTTGTTTGGTTCATTATGAACCATAAGGGTGAACCCCCTACCTACCACCACCATCCCCTTTTATAACCCACCTAACTTTTTTCTCTCCTCCACCTTCTCATTTAACTCTTCTTCTTCCTTTTCCATTAAACCCACCACCAACCAAGAACACCCCTTAGGCAAGTGCAACTTGCTTTCACAAGAGAGCCCCTTTTTATTGTTTCATTAGCTTCTTTCCATGTTTCTAAGATACATTAGAACTTGTTATTTTCTATTTTGAGGCTGTAATTTTTGTAGATCTAAAAATTAGTTATTTTCAGATTTTGGTGGTTTTGATCTATCAAACTTCTTTGTTTTCAAGTTTTGATGGTTCCATGTTGTAGAGAATTTTATTCTACCCAATTTTGACCTTTGAATAGTTAGATTTGGACTTATTTTGACCAAGTTATGGACTTTTAAAGCTTTGGGTTCAAACCATGGAGTTCTTGCTGATTTGGAGAAGACAGTGAGCAGTGTGCGCGAGCTTTTTAGCTTGCGCCACTGAGCTGCGCGCACTCTTTAGCGCAGCGCAGTCTGACTCATACGCTGCCTTTTGGAGGCGTATGTCTTGCATACGCTGCCTTGACAAGGAGTCGTATGGACCTCATACGCTGCCTTGATGAGGAGTCGTATGTCTTACATACGCTGTCTAGATGAGGAGTCATATGGACCTCATACGCTGCCTTGATGAGGAGTCGTAAGGACCCTATGTGCTGCCTTAATGAGGAGTCGTATGGAGTACATACGCTGCCTTTTGGAAGCGTATGTCTTGCATGACCTGAGCGTAGCCTGATTACCCTGGATCTTCTATAGCCTTGTATATTGATATTTTATTAGATATTTAACGTCCATTTTATATTCTTACGCCTTTTGTCCTGAACTTGAAATTCATGAATTCACTTGATATGTTTGGAATTGATAATTGAGCATGACGTGATAGTGACCCGTAGTGGTGTACTCCTGACATAATAACCTGACATGACATGATAGTGGCCCGTCGTGGTACACTCCTGACAAAGTACACTTGGCATGATAACCTGACCTGATATATCTTGAACAGCTGTTGTAACGGCTACCTGACATGACATGACCTGTTTAATTAATCCTGACACCGTGGGCAATTGTGCTTGTACAAATAATCCAGTCCTGTCTTGCATCATGTCTAGGAGGGGACTCCTGAGTACCACGGTCAGGAGTACCTACTGAAATGGACTAAGGTTAATGACTAGTATAATTCATTAGACATGAAGAGATGTTCTCCAGTTACAGGCGATCCCGTTATCCCGGCCGCAAATGTTTGGACTTGTAGCCTACCGACGAGTAGGGCACATTTCCAGCCCACTGTTATGTGGGGCACCCACCATTGTCACTTAATTGATTGAACTCTATTGTCACTCTAATGTATTGTACTCTCTAAATTGTCACTATAATGTTCGCCTGGATAACCTGGATAGCTGCAGGGCCTGTGACTACTTGGAGCATCTCATTGCATCTTGCTAGTAACTAGGATTGTGATAACCCTAGTTAGTTAATGTAGAAAGCCGTAGGCAATGATTGGCCGTGATTGCTTGGATGGAGTCTAGTCCAGTATAGTATTGTCTAGAAGTGATTGATTGAAAGATTGTACCAGAATGATTGAATAATTGTCACTCCAGATTGTTACTATAACGATTGTACTCTATTGTCACTCAAGCGTATTGCACTCTTCATTGTCACTTTTATCATTGATCTCTCTCCTTTTCACCTTAATGATTGGCACCTTTAGCAATAAATGATCAGAGACTAAGTTCTGTTCAGGTGAAGGGTTACAATCTCGGTCCTTGTTTGGTTTAAGGATTGTAACCTGGCTTCCGGAATAGTACCTTCGTTTTCTCTTCATATATTGCCCAGCTATATTTTATTTAGCATGATTCTCCAGTTATGATGCTTCTCTTAATTATTTTCTCTGATTAGGGCAAGTATATTGGTAGTGCACAAACCTCAATCTGTGTTACTTACTGTTGTTTTCTTACATATTGAATGCTAATGATTTGTTGGTTTTAGTTCTTAAGTGAAGCCTCCTTTGTGGCACTTGCTCTTTCTAGGGTCTGACCCAGCTGGTTTTGTATGGCCAGATATCGGAGCAGCACCAAAGGATCTCCCTGAATTTCAGCCCGATGGTGGTCACCAGGCGTAACCAGGGCATCGAGTGGGTTCTTTTTTGTTCTCCCACTGTAATATTGTAAATTATTCTTTTGAGACGTTTAGCCGACGAGCAAGTGTTAGCTCGATTGTACTTACTTACTGTCCGCCTACGGGCTGTAACATGATTGACAAGCCCCGGGGGTTGATCATGTATGACTGAACACTTGCTAGTCCTCACATTTTGTAACGACTAGCTTCATGATCATTCCGAATATATAATGTATGGGACGCCTTACTATTGCGTATTTGGTGGTCTGATATCTTGTAACTATTATTAGTTGGTTGAGATTGAGACAATAGGCTATTTTATGACCTTAAGAGACTGATGGATTGTAGTGAAACCCTCACATATCTAGACAGCCGTGACCGTATAGCGGTGTGGATTCTATTTCGTTATACGTAGCTGGCTATATCTGCCCCCGCTCTCCAGTATTCTGGTTCTGGGACGTGACACAGCCCTCCTATTCTTCTTCTTTCTTCATCATGTTCTTCTTCATCACCATTATCATCATCAACCGCCACCACCTCCATCCGAGCTCCTCCTCCACTCTTCTTCTTCTCCATCACCATTTTCTCTTTCACCATCACTATCTCTTATTCTTCTCCTCCTCTTTAGCCACCACCCGTGCCCCACCTAGGCTAGCCATCGTCCCTACCTGAGGTGACCCAGGGAGGTACCCTCGCCTCCAGTCCGCCTGGCCAACGCCAGTGCAACCAAGCGCGGATGCGAGCGACGGTGGCAGCACGTGGCAGTGCCACCGTGCGCCGGTAGCCACCGTACGGCCACTAGGCCTCCTTTCCAGTCCGACAAGCCACCATGCGTGCTGCCACAGTGCAGCAACAGTAAGCTGCACAACAACGGCAGTACGAAGCAGCAGCTGCGGTCAGCGGCCGCGCACCACCGTGCGCCGTCGCGTGGCCGCCCTCCACTCGACCTCGCGCGGCTCCGACGAACCCCCGACGAGGTTCACGTACTGCGCACCTTCGCCCCCGGCATGTAAAACGGGCTATTCGTGCATTTTGTATGAAATTCCGTCGTGACGCGCGATTTTGAAATTCAGAAAGTACCCCTCGTCCCAGCAACTTTGTGCACATTTTTTAGGAAATTCGACCATTAGATCGACAATTTTTGCTCCGTCACAATTTCGGTATATGCAACTTTACTTCCCCCAAGTTTTGTCCGTTGATTTAATTGTTTGATACATCAAAACTGGCCACAAAGTTGACCGTTTAAATTATGTTATTTTTGGACAGTTTTATGGAGCCAACTTCGTCGATTCGTATCTCCTCCATCGCAGCTCCATCTGGCGTGCCACAGGTTCCTATGTGTAGCTGGTATAACCCTCTTTCTACCCCTTAAGTTTTATTTCATTGTGAGCACGTTTGATTGGTTGAATTCGACGCCAAAGTTGGCCGTCCGAATTTCTAATTTCTAAGTTGTAAAATTCCATTTTTGAACCCGGAACTCCGAATTCAATTTCTGACACCACCAGTAGACTCGTGGCGTCGTTCTAGCACATTTTCATATAAAGTTTATTAGATTTGGAGGACGTGGACCCTGGCACGTATTTCGGTACAAAGCGGACCCCACAGTCCGGGTCAACGAGACTTTTTGACGTCGGCTCATCGGAATCCAATTCCGGATATACTGTCAAGTTTGTATCGTCATTCTGGACTCGTTGACATATAATTTGCTAGGTTTTAGTGGATATTGATTTCGGCACGCATTTCGGTACAAGTCGGATACCAATATCCGGGTCAATAGATCATTTTGAGATTGGCTCATCGGAATCCAATGCTAGATATACCATTGAGTTCGTATCGTCATTCTGGACTCGTTGACATATAATTTGCTGAGTTTTGAGGACATTGGCTCCGATATGCTTTTTCGTGCAAATCGGAATTTCAATGTCCTGGTCAACAGACCAATTTGAGATCGGATCAACGGAATCCAATTCTGGATATACCGTTGGGTTCGTATCATCATTCTGAATTCTTGAACATCTAATTTGTTAGGTTTAGTCGACTAGTATTCTTGTACGTTTTTTCGGTACAAGACGGGTCCGACACGAACACCATTTTGACCCGAAATTACCTTTTTGTCCCTGTGTCCAAATATTGGATTGGTGAAACCCTAGAGACTATCTGACCTAGAGCCTAACCATGTGATTGGAAATATTTATTTATCATTTTTAGCCTAAGGGTAACTTGGTCATTTTGACTTATTAGAATTATTTGATTAAATATTGGATTGGTGATTATGATTTTGACTTTGACTAAGTTGAGACTTTGTAGACTAACCTAGGTTTTGACCCTAACCATGGTGACTAGGTTAGCATGGTGAGACCCTAGTCTAAATTAAGTCAATCTAGGTTAGTCATTTAGAAATCAAGGTTTGAATAGGAAGACTAGTGATTGGGTGCATGACCTATGACTTAGAATTAATTTCATGACTTGTAATTGAGCCATAGGCCCATGACTTAAGCCCAAAACCCAACCAACCCACCCAGCCACACTTAGGGTTCCCCTTGCCTATAAGTATTCTCTTAAGTTGTTCTTGCCTCCTTTGTGCTTGACCTAGATTTTGAAGGAAAGGTAAATCCCCATTCTCCTAAAATCCTAATAAATTCATTTCAAGTCCTTTTTGACTCTAATCTTTTGCATTAGGTTCTAATTATTGTTTATTTACTGTTGGTGGAGAGTAATCCCAGATTTTGAGCAATTTGGGAATCCGAGCTAGCAAGGAGGAACACTTCATTTTGGAGCTTTTCTTGCTATTTGCACCTATAGGTAAAACCTCTTAAATTGTATTATTATTCCAATTTCTTTGCATATTAGGCTTGGTTTAGGTGTCCCCTAGCTGTCCCTAGAAATTGGGTGGATTTTGTGTCCGTTTGGTGCCCGTATCGGACACGTGTCTATGTGTATGTTTACGTGTTTGACAAAATGCCTCTTAGAACTTTTTTTCTTGGTTTTCAAAACAAATTATATATTTGGATAGCTAATCATATGTAGATTATATATGTTGAAGACTGAGCACGATTCTGTGGAATTTTCGTGTCCAAATTGGACACGCACCGTACGTACGACACCGCGCTCAGACCTCGTGCAGTCCCCTGCTGTTCGAGTGTCCTAGCAGACACGACACGACACGACACGAGATACCATAAAATTTTGTGGAGACATGCGGGCACCCACTGACGTCACCCCCATAAAATTTTACGGGTTCCCATTTAGTGTGCACGAAGAAAATCGACTCGCACTGTCCTTGTACTGCACTGCTTCAGACGGGATTTCGGCTCTGATACGTGTCTTGTACACGCAACATGATACACGGGGACATGGGACAGACACTTGGCCATGTCCTCCTAGCCTAGGCGAATACGTGTGCACGGCTATGTGTCTCCACGTGGCCTGTGTCGTGTGCTAGACACGTGTGCACGCGTGCACGAGGACTGGGAAATTCTATTTTCAGACACTGTTTCGATTTGGTTTTGGACACCTCATGTCATGATTCTTGGACTCGTTGGTGTCCCATTGGACACATGGGACATGTCCCTGTGACTAAACACGTATTTTACTATTTTATTTCAATTTTGTGTGGGTTTTCATTGGAATTTTGGTTTTGGAGATTGAGGTTGGATATATATATATATATATATATATATATATATATATATATATATATATATATATATATATATATATATATTATTTGTATATAAGAATGCATGAGTGTTAGATAATTGTATGTGATTTGTAATTGAGTTAAATTGGGTTTTAGGTTGTATATTTATATGAAGGTTTTACTGAAATTGGTTCAGTTGACAGATTTAGGAAAGTGTTGTGTTGGGTTTGGATGTTGTTTTCGAGTTTTGGCTATGGGTTGAGGTTTCGGACATGTATTTTTCTAACGCTAAGATCTGAGATACTTCTCAGTATCTTTTGGTTCCTGATGATCTTTTTTAGGGTTTGTTGGCCATGTTAATGATTTGTTCTATATGATTTCAAATTGGCATTGTTGGTTTCAAAGGAGGTTTTCGAATTCATGTTCTATAAACTGTGTCATATTTTTCAGTTTTATGAGAGTTGGATTGATTCGATTCATGAGAGTTAGGGTTGAATTCAATGTGGGTATTGTTAGGATTAGCCTGTAATCAATTAACCACTGTTGCCATTGGCCATTGGCTTTTGCTGTGGGAAGCTTGGCATATGGCCTTTGCAATGGTACTTGGCCATCTGCAGGCTGTAGAGCATGGCAGCAGTGGCACTTGGCCATTGGCTTTAATAGATGGGGGCAGTGCACAGGTAAATGTTAGAGGGGTCGGGCTTCCAGGTTAGATAGGGCAATAGGTTTTAGATAAGGAATGTGAGGTAGAGGGGACTGTATCAGTTAAGTGATGTGTGAAGAGCAGGAGTGGTGTCACTCCCCGTTCCCAGAATGCGTATTTTAATACGTATATTGCTTGAACGTAATCATTTAGTATTTATCATGTATCATCTTGTATTTAAATTCCTATAATTCATTATCTGTAGTTATCATGTTTTATATTAATTAATTATCTGCTCTTTAAATTTTCATGTTAATTAATTAGCTGCTATTTAGTTTTCATGCTAATTTATTTCCTACAATCTTATTATCTGTATTTTATTTCCTGTATTTTATCCCCTGCTTTAGTCTTATTGTGGATGGGTTTCGGGTTCATGGAGCAACCCGGCCCATTACTCCCACCTACCACCCCTTTGCTATTTAAAGCTTTCTTCTTCTTCTCTCTCTTCATTACTCATTCTCACCATTACTTCTTCTTCCTCCCATTACTCTTCACCACCTACCAGCAGCAGGAGAAGGCAAGTGCAAACTTGCTTCTCAATCACCCATTTTTATGGATCATTATTCTTCCTCTCATGATCCTGAGAGAGTTTAGTGCTTGGCATATGTGATTTCTGTGGCTTGTTTTCTCTAGATCTAAGTTTGTAATTTCGGCTGTTCATAGGTTTTAAATCCACCAACTTAGCGTGTTTTCGGTTCAGAGAGTTCATGTGGTAGAACTGTTCGTTAGTCACGCACACGTCTCTACGTGTCTGCGTGTATTTTCAGTCACGCTCGCGTTTGCGTGCGTGTATTTCTCATTCACGCTCGCGTTTGCGTGCGTGTATTTCTCAGTCACGCTCGCATTTGCGTGCGTGGATTTTCAGTCATGCTCACGTTCTCATGAGCATGCGTGTATTTTTTGTTACGTACACGTCTCCATGAGTCTGCGTGTATTTTTAGTCACGCACACGTCTCCAGGAGTCTGCGTGTATTTTTAGTCACGCACACGTCTCTACGTGTCTGCGTGTATTTTCAGTCACGCACACGTCTCTACGTGTCTGCGTGTATTTTCAGTCACGCACACGTCTCTGCGTGTCTGCGTGTATTTTCAGTCATGCTCACGATCTCATGAGCGTGCGTGTATTTTCAGTCACGCACACATCCATGAGCGTGCGTGTATTTTTAGTCACGCACACGCCTACGAGTGCGTGCGTGGATTTCTTATCATTTTCCACACTCATACTATGCATGCCAATAAGACCCATTTTTACGCTAACTTCGCCTAGACTTGCTGGCGTGACTTTTGGCCTTAGCTTAGACTTGCTGGCGTGACTTTTAACCTGGGTGTTTTTAATTGTTCTATAACTTATTCATTTTATGGTGGCATGATAATTCTTCTATTATATTCTTACGCCTTTGCGTGAATTTCTTGATAAATCATGACATGTTAATATAGTTAATATCGATTGCTGTGTAGAATGTGTCATGTGTCTTGATTGATCCATGGATACCCAGATTGACTGGAACTTACTCTGAAGAGTTACAGACTCGACCCCATGTAGTACTAATTGACTTTCATGCCTTGATACCATTGATAATAATGGTTATCTTTACTAAAATTGATCATGCGTTCCTAGTTGGAACTAAAAGACTGGCTAGTCGTCTTATTAAATGAAATGAATGAGACACGTTCATGTAATGAACTATTGTACTCGATTAGCCAATCCCGAATATTGGCATACAGGCACATGCAGGTTTTAAATTAATTATTTATCTATTTTACAAAAAGACAGCATGTGTACCTTATGGTCAAGGCATGATTACTCCGTGGCTAGATTTGATTGTTGTATCACGCTATGTAAAACCTACAACCTAGCCGCACGGGTATCGTTGTAGAGTTGCGCATATCGTACCCCGTACAAAAGTACTTATGGAATGACCATGATCTACGGCATGGAACTTCACTCAACGTAGAGACTAATAAGTTAAATAAAATAATGATGGCATGGAGAGAATGGATTTCCGAGTTCTTACATGGCAGCCCCCTTGGGACTATTAAGTACCCGACGGGCCGACTGGTTTCTACAGATACTGTAAATCTGTCACACGGACAGGGAACGGTATCTGCTTATATTATTGTACATGCTATAGCGGCGAGCGTCCCGCTGGGACTCGTCTAACTACATGATTGACGCAATTGATTGATTGGATAGACTAGCCTTGCTTGCACGTAGTAAGAACTGAGGAATCCCTAATTGCATAATTCCAGGATAACTTGGGACTCACAATAGCAAGCCGTAGTAGTTGATTGGCCGTTCAAGACGAATTATTTGTGTACTGTATCTACTCTGTTGCCCAACTGTGATGATCAGAATGTCAGGACATGACGGACTAACTTCTGTCCTTGTTTGGTTGGGAGGTTGGTTCGAAGTGTCGTGATGTTATGTGAATCCTAGTGGGAAGCAGAGATCTATTATTATATTCTTTTACTTACTGGTTTAGTCCTTCATATCGTGCTCCCTTGTGGTACTTGCTATTAGAGGTTTAACCTCTCTGGTTTTGCATGGCCAGATTTAGAGCCAGTCCCCGAGGATCCAGCTTACTTCTACCTCCGGGATGGTCAATACTAGGGGAATGATCGCAGGAGGACTCGAGTGGGTTTCCTTACTTCACCGCTCGTTTTGTTATTTACTTATACTTAGCCGTTTGGCACCGACATATTAGTCGGATCGTCTCGTACTTACTTTTGCATGATTGTAATTAAGTCAGACTGCAGCTGATAACAATTGTGTATACTTGCTATATCATCTGGCTATGTTTTGTAAAGCCAGATCTCAAAGGATATTTTGACTGAGCGTTTGGGACGCCTTACTGCTTATTCTTACATGTTCTCTATTTTCCTGTTTCTTGTTTGAAGGATTGAGACAATAGATGTGAAATAACCATAGTAAGACTTTTATGTAGTATGCACCCCCTCGTCTGGTTAGACAGCATTGATCGTATTATGCGGTATTCATCTACCCGTAATACGTAGCTGGATGAGTCATTCCCCCGCTCTCCAGTATTCTGGTTCTGGGGCGTGACAAGGTTTTAGTGGTGGCCCATGCAGGTCTGATTTCAGACTTGTTGGGTGTTTTGATTTATAGGATGTCTCGATCACGCGTGTTCCCCCTTGATCTCATGATTCATTATTCTCAACCCTTGCTTGACATTCCGGTATCCTTTGACTTCATTGATCCTTCATGTTCGGTTGTTTGATTGTTCTCTTGTCCCTTTTCTTAGGGGCACTTCGACCGCATCGGTCAGAGCTGGACAGCAACAACAACAGCAGGAGCAACATGGACAACCTGACCAGGTTGGTCAGCAGCAAGGGCCAGTCTTACCTCAAGAGGCTATCCAGGAAGAACTGATAGTGGAACCAGCAGCTGGATCGCAGTATCCGGATATTCCACCACCACCGACAGTTCCACCTACCCAAGTGGACACACCAGCCCTTCTGGAGATCATGAGAGGAATAATGGCTACTCAGCAACATCAAATGTTGGCCCAGCAACGTATGTACACTCAGCTACAAGAGCAGAATGTGCTACTCAACCAAGGATTACAGACGGCTTTGGAAAGAGGAGCGAGGACTGATTCAGGAGCATCAGCCAGGTTTTGCAAGTACAACCCTCATCGTTTCGAGGGCATGGAGGATGCCATATCAGCAGATGCATGGCTTAAGGATATGGAGGATATTCTGACGGCAGCTAAGGTACCGGTAGCAAAATGTGTGGATCTAGTGAAGTTGTTACTTCAGGATCTCGCACGTGATTGGTGGAAATCAGAGGAAGTGGGCATCAGACGTCCTGTGGCTTGGGACGATTTCACAGCAAGATTCAAGACCAAGTACTATGGAGTTGTGGCACAGTTTGAGCTACAACAGAAGTTTATCAGCCTCAGGCAGGCTGGCAAGACTGTAGATGCTTATGCAGCGGAGTTCTGCAGATTGAGTAGATTTGCTCCAGAGATGGTAGCGACGGAGCGCCAGAGGGCTATGAGGTTTCAACAAGGGTTTCATCTTGAACTCTTGCAATTGATAGAGGGGCACAATTACCAAACTTTTGACGAAGTATTGACGGCGACTCGAAGGCATGAGATCACCATACAGAGGCTTGCAGTAAGGACTGGGGGTCAGAAGAGATCCCACAGTCAGATTGAAGGAGGAGGGGGAACAGCGCCCCGAACAACAGCACCATCCACTGGCATTCGTATCCATGATATGGCGATACGAGGACCAGTACCACCACCCAGGCAGCAGCAACAGCAACAGAGGAAGAACCGGCAACCCCCGGTGGGCTACACTTATTGTGGGAAGATGGGGCACACTAGAGATGTGTGTCGGACATTGAATGGACTATGTCTGATATGTGGAAATCCAGACCATCGGGTTACCACATGTCCCATGAATTCGAGGTCAGGAGGACCAGGGCAGCAGTTTCCTGCTCTGCCAGCACCAGGGGCAGGCCAGTATCGAGGACCAGCAATAGCCGTTAGGCCATTGGCACAGCGTCCGCAGGCTCAGATGTTTCGGCAGCAGGGACCGCCGATACAGCAACACCAGCATAGACCACCCCAGCATCATCAAGGCAGGGGCCAGCAGCAGCACCAGGCTAGGCCGCAACATAGAAACCAGCAAGGAGGTTGAGGGCAGGCATTTACTCTGTCATTAGAAGAGGCATTGGCATCGGGAGATGTTGTGGCAGGTAACATTCTCGTCGCCTCATATCCCGCAGTAGCATTGTTTGATTCGGGAGCATCCTATTCATTTATATCTACACGATTTACGACACGACTAGGAATAGAGTTCGAGGCATTGCCAGGGAGGTTGAATATACTCGCTGGTAATGGGCTCGTAGGAGTCAGTAGAGTTATTCTAGCGTATAGCATTGTAGTTTGCGGGCATTCCTTACCCGTCCAGTTGATAGAATTTCCTGTTGGAAATTTCGACGTTATCTTAGGCATGGACTGGCTGAAAGACAGCCATGCGACAATAGATTGTCGTAGAGGGAGTGTATCTTTTGATATTCCAGGCATGGAGAGATTCACCTTAGTCAGATCAGAGGCAACTCAGCAGGAGCAGGGTGTAGTAGCGGCAATGGAAGAAGTTCAGATCCCGAAGGTAGTTGAAGAATTCTTAGACGTATTTCCCGAAGAACTTCCAGGTCTACCACCAGTTAGAGATATTGAGTTCAGCATAGAATTGGCACCAGGAACTAAACTAATATCAGATCGGGTTTACAGAATGGCGGATTCAGAGCAGGCCAAGGTATATCAGCATATAGAGGAACTGAAGGAGAGAAAGTTCATCCAAGCTAGCGTATCACCGTGGGCAGCACCAGTGGTACTTATGGGGAAGAAGGATGGGTCATCCAGATTATGCATTGACTACAGGAAGCTTAACGCGGCAACAGTGAAGAACAAGTACCCATTACCCAGGATCGACGACTTATTCGATCAGTTGAGCAAAGCTAGAGTTTTCTCCAAGATAGATCTTCGTTCAGGGTACCATCAGGTGAGGGTTCGAAAGGAGGATATTTCCAAGACAGTATTCAGGTCAAAGTATGGGCATTATGAGTTTTTAGTAATGCCGTTTGGTTTGACCAATGCTCCAGCAATATTCATGGATTTGATGAACCGCATCTTTATGCCATACTTAGACCAGTTTGTCGTTGTGTTTCTTGATGACATCCTCGTATACTCTGCTAGTGAAGAGGAGCATGAAGACCATCTCAAGAAAGTGTTACAGGTTCTGAGAGAGAACCAGTTGTATGCCAAGCTCAGCAAGTATGAGTTTTGGTCTGATCACATTTCATTTTTGGGTCATATCATATCAGGAGCTGGAGTAGCAGTAGATCCCAAGAAAATAGAAGCAGTAGAGAGTTGGCCAGTACCCAAGACCGTAGCAGATGTACGGAGTTTCTTGGGATTGGCAGGATATTACAGAAGGTTTGTGTCAGACTTTGTAAGGCTTTCAGCACCCATGACCCGCTTGACCCGGAAGGATGTGCCATTTGTTTGGTCTGCAGAATGTCAGACATCATTCGAGGCTTTGAAGCAGAAGTTAATATCAGCAGCTATTCTTACATTACCAGTTGGACCCGGAGGTTTTACAGTATACTGTGATGCGTCAGGTAAAGGACTTGGATGCGTCCTTATGCAGCATGGGAAGGTGATAGAGTATACATCTAGGCAGCTTCGGGACCACGAGAAGAATTATCCAACTCATGATCTGGAATTGGCGACAGTAGTGTTTGCTCTGAAGCTATGGAGGCATTACTTATATGGTGACCGAGTGGAGATGTACACAGATCATAAAAGTTTGAAGTACATCTTTACTCAGAAGGAGCTGAACATGAGGCAGAGAAGATGGTTGGAGTTGATCAAGGATTATGACGTGGAGCTTCAGTATCATCCAGGCAAGGCTAATGTAGTAGCAGACGCTCTTAGCAGAAGAGGCGGCGCATTTATGTTAACAACACAGAGGCATATCTTAGAAGACCTTCAGGAGATGGGCATCGAAGTTATACTTCCTAGTGATGTAGGATTTCTATCAAGTCTGCAAGTTCAATCCGACTTGGTAGGCAGGATCCAGGCAGCTCAGGCACAAGACCCAAGGATTCAGAAGCTTAGGACAGAATTTGAGTCAGGGCTCAGGAAGGAGATAAGAATTCATGAAGATGGTACACTTAGGTTTGGATCACGTCTATGTGTGCCTAGTGGAGATATCAGACAGGAGGTCATGTCAGAAGTTCACAGTTCTCAGTATTCTATTCATCCTGGAGGAACCAAGATGTACCAGGATATCAAGCGGCATTTCTGGTGGAACAGGATGAAGAGAGAGATAGCTAGATTTGTTTCCCGTTGCTTGGTATGTCAGCAAGTGAAGGCAGAACAGCAGAGGCCAGCAGGATTATTGCAACCGCTTCCTATCCCGGAATGGAAGTGGGAGCACATCACAATAGACTTTGTGACCGGTTTACCGAGATCACCAAGTGGTAAGGATGCTATTTGGGTGATAGTAGATCGGCTTACGAAGGTAGCACACTTTTTTCCTTTCAGAGTAGGAAAATCTACAGAAAAGTTGGCAGAGTTATATATGCAACAGATAGTCAGGCAGCATGGAGTCCCTGTCAGTATTGTGTCGGATCGAGATACCCGCTTTACATCACATTTCTGAAAGAGCTTACATCATAGTCTGGGTACCAGGTTAAGATTTAGCACGGCCTACCACCCGCAGACAGATGGGCAATCAGAAAGAACAATTCAGACCTTAGAAGACATGTTGCGAGCTTGTACTCTAGATTTTGGAGGATCTTGGGAGAGCCACCTGTACTTGGTCGAGTTCTCATACAACAATAGTTATCAAGCCAGTATCCAGATGGCGCCATTTGAAGCACTATATGGTAAGAAGTGTAGGTCACCGCTTGCATGGGATGATATCGGAGAGAGAAAAATGTTAGGCCCAGAAATGATTGTTCAGACGGTTGAAGTGGTTAAGGGAATTAGAGAGCGACTTCGAGTTGCGCAAGACCAGCATCATCATTGGGCGGACCAGCATCGTAGGCCGTTAGAATTCTCTGTTGGGGACCACGTATTCTTGCGGATCTCACCTACTCGTGGGGTCATTAGATTTGGCGTTCGCGAGAAATTGAGTCCGCGGTACGTGGGCCCATTTGTTATCCTTGATCGGATAGGCGATGTTGCTTATCGTTTATCCCTCCTACCTTCGTTACGAGAGGTGCATGACGTATTTCATGTATCTCAACTACGTAGGTACGTATCGGACCTAAGCCATGTCCTCGATCACTCTGAGCTGGTTGTTGGTACCAACCTGTCTTACGAGGAACAGCCTGTGTCCATTTTGGACCGCAGAGAGAAGATACTCAAGAACCGAACAATTAGTCATGTCTGTGTTGCTTGGGGTCATCACTCCTTGGGAGAGTCAACGTGGGAACGTGAGGATGATATCCGATCACGATATCCATACTATTTGACTCACAAGGTATATCTTTTTCTGTATACCTTGATTGTCCTGATTTCTCATGCTTATCACCTTATGGATAGAATTGCTTGATATCGTAGATTGATGGATTTACATATATGTTACTTGCTTTGGACATTGAAAAATGATTGCTTGATTTAATTGCTTGTACTTAGATTGGTTTAGTCCCGATGCTCTATCTTGCTTGAATTTGAAATTCCGAGGACGGAATTTTTTCAAGGTGGGTAGAGATGTCACTCCCCGTTCCCAGAATGCGTATTTTAATACGTATATTGCTTGAACGTAATCATTTAGTATTTATCATGTATCATCTTGTATTTAAATTCCTATAATTCATTATCTGTATTTATCATATTTTATATTAATTAATTATCTGCTCTTTAAATTTTTATGTTAATTAATTAGCTGCTCTTTAGTTTTTATGCTAATTTATTTCCTGCAATCTTATTATCTGTATTTTATTTCCTGTATTTTATCCCCTGCTTTAGTCTTATTGTGGATGGGTTTCGGGTTCATGGAGCAACCCGGCCCATTACTCCTACCTACCACCCCTTTGCTATTTAAAGCTTTCTTCTTCTTCTCTCTCTTCATTACTCATTCTCACCATTACTTCTTCTTCCTCCCATTACTCTTCACCACCTACCAGCAGCAGGAGAAGGCAAGTGCAAACTTGCTTCTCAATCACCCATTTTTATGGATCATTATTCTTCTTCTCATGATCCTGAGAGAGTTTAGTGCTTGGCATATGTGATTTCTGTGGCTTGTTTTCTCTAGATCTAAGTTTATAATTTCGGCTGTTCATGGGTTTTAAATCCACCAACTTAGCGTGTTTTCGGTTCAGAGAGTACATGTGGTAGAACTGCTCGTTAGTCACGCACACGTCTCTACGTGTCTGCGTGTATTTTCAGTCATGCTCGCGTTTGCGTGCGTGTATTTCTCAGTCACGCTCGCGTTTGCGTGCGTGTGTTTCTGAGTCACGCTCGCGTTTGCGTGCGTGGATTTTCAGTCATGCTCACGTTCTCATGAGCGTGCGTGTATTTTTAGTCACGCACACGTCTCCATGAGTCTGCGTGTATTTTTAGTCACGCACACGTCTCCATGAGTCTGCGTGTATTTTTAGTCGCGTACACGTCTCTACGTGTCTGCGTGTATTTTCAGTCACGCACACGTCTCTACGTGTCTGCGTGTATTTTCAGTCACGCACACGTCTCTGCGTGTCTGCGTGTATTTTCAGTCATGCTCACGATCTCATGAGCGTGCGTGTATTTTCAGTCACGCACATATCCATGAGCGTGCGTGTATTTTTAGTCACGCACACGCCCACGAGTGCGTGCGTGGATTTCTTATCATTTTCCACACTCACACTGTGCATGCCAACAAGACCCATTTTTACGCTCACTTCGCCTAGACTTGCTGGCGTGACTTTTGGCCTTAGCTTAGACTTGCTGGCGTGACTTTTAACCTGGGTGTTTTTAATTGTCCTATAACTTATTCATTTTATGGTGGTATGATAATTCTTCTATTATATTCTTACGCCTTTGCGTGAATTTCTTGATAAATCATGACATGTTAATATAGTTAATATCGATTGCTGTGTAGAATGTGTCATGTGTCTTGATTGATCCATGGATACCCAGATTGACTGGAACTTACTCTGAGGAGTTACAGACTCGACCCCATGTAGTACTAATTGACTTTCATGCCTTGATACCATTGATAATAATGGTTATCTTTACTAAAATTGATCATGCGTTCCTAGTTGGAACTAAGAGACTGGTTAGTCGTCTTATTGAATGAAATGAATGAGACACGTTCATGTAATGAACTATTGTACTCGATTAGCCAATCCTGAATATTGGTATACAGGCACATGCAGGTTTCAAATTAATTATTTATCTATTTTACAAAAAGACAGCATGTGTACCTTATGGTCAAGGCATGATTACTCCGTGGCTAGATTTGATTGTTACATCACGCTATGTAAAACCTATAACCTAGCAGCACGGGTATCGTTGTAGAGTTGCGCATATCGTACCCCGTACAAAAGTACTCATCGAATGACCATGATCCACGGCATGGAACTTCACTCAACGTAGAGACTAATAAGCTAAATAAAATAATGATGGCATAGAGAGAATGGATTTCCGAGTTCTTACATGGCAGCCCCCTTGGGACTATTAAGTACCCGACGGGCCGGCTGGTTCCCACAGATACTGTAAATCTGTCACACGGGCAGGGAACGGTATCTGCTTATATTATTGTACATGCTATAGCGGTGAGCGTCCCGCTGGGACTCGTCTAACTACATGATTGGCGCAATTGATCGGTTGGATAGACTAGCCTTGCTTGCACATAGTAAGAACTGAGGAATCCCTAATTGCATAATTCTAGGATAACTTGGGACTCATAATAGCAAGCCGTAGTAGTTGATTGACCGTTCAAGACGAATTGTTTGTGTACTGTACCTACTCTGTTGTCCAACTGTGATGATCAGAATGTCAGGACATGACGGACTAACTTCTGTCCTTGTTTGGTTGGGAGGTTGGTTCGAAGTGTCGTGATGTTATGTGAATCCTAGTGGGAAGCAGAGATCTATTATTATATTCTTTTACTTACTGGTTTAGTCCTTCATATCGTGCTCCCGTATGGTACTTGCTATTAGAGGTCTAACCTCTCTGGTTTTGCATGGCCAGATTTAGAGCCAGTCCCCGAGGATCCAGCTTACTTCTACCTCCGGGATGGTCAATACTAGGGGAATAATCGCAGGAGGACTCGAGTGGGTTTCCTTACTTCACCGCTCGTTTTGTCATTTACTTATACTTAGCCGTTTGGCACCGACATGTTAGTCGGATCGTCTCGTACTTACTTTTGTATGATTGTAATTAAGTCAGACTGCAGCTGATAACAATTGTGTATACTTGCTATATCATCTGGCTATGTTTTGTAAAGCCAGATCTTAAAGGACATTTTGACTGAGCGTTTGGGACGCCTTACTGCTTATTCTTACATGTTCTCTAGTTTCCTGTTTCTTGTTTGAAGGATTGAGACAATAGATGTGAAATGACCATAGTAAGACTTTTATGTAGTATGTACCCCCTCGTCTGGTTAGACAGCATTAATCGTATTATGCGGTATTCATCTACCCGTAATACGTAGCTGGCTGAGTCATTCCCCCGCTCTCCAGTATTCTGGTTCTGGGGCGTGACAAGGTTTTAGTGGTGGCCCATGCAGGTCTGATTTCAGACTTGTGGGGTGTTTTGATTTATAGGATGTCTCGATCATGCGTGTTCCCCCTTGATCTCATGATTCATTATTCTCAACCCTTGCTTGACATTCCGGTATCCTTTGACTTCATTGATCCTTCATGTCCGGTTGTTTGATTGTTCTCTTGTCCCTTTTCTTAGGGGCACTTCGACCGTATCGGTCAGAGCTGGACAGCAACAACAACAGAAGGAGCAACATGGACAACCTGACCAGGTTGGTCAGCAGCAAGGGCCAGTCTCACCTCAGGAGGCTACCCAGGAAGAAGTGATAGTGGAACCAGCAGCTGGATCGCAGTATCCGGATATTCCACCACTACCTACAGTTCCACCTACCCAAGTGGACACACCAGCCCTTCTGGAGATCATGAGAGGAATGATGGCTACTCAGCAACATCAGATGTTGGCCCAGCAACGTATACACACTCAGCTACAAGAGCAGAATGTGCTACTCAACCAAGGATTACAGACGGCTTTGGAAAGAGGAGCGAGGACTGATTCAGAAGCATCAGCCAGGTTTTACAAGTACAACCCTCGCCGTTTCGAGGGCACGGAGGATGCCATATCAGCAGATGCATGGCTTAAGGATATGGAGGCTATTCTGATGGCAGCTAAGGTACCGGTAGTAGAACGTGTGGATCTAGCGAAGTTGTTACTTCAGGATCTCGCACGTGATTGGTGGGAATCAGAGGAAGTGGGCATCAGACGTCCTGTGGCTTGGGACGATTTTACAGCAAGATTCAAGACCAAGTACTATAGAGTTGTGGCACAGTTTGAGCTACAACAGAAGTTTATCAGGCTCAGGCAGGCTGGCAAGACTGTAGATGCTTATGCAGCGGAGTTCTACAGATTGAGTAGATTTGCCCCAGAGATGGTAGCGACGGAGCGCCAGAGGGCTATGAGGTTTCAACAAGGGTTTCATCTTGAACTCTTGCAATTGCTAGAGGGGCACAATTACCAAACTTTTGACGAAGTATTGACGGCGACTCGAAGGCATGAGATCACCATACAGAGGCTTGCAGTAAGGACTGGGGGTGAGAAGAGATCCCACAGTCAGATTGAAGGAGGAGGGGGAGCAGCGTCCCGAACAACAGCACCATCCACTGGCATTCGTATCCATGATGTGGCGATACGAGGACCAGCACCACCACCCAGGCAGCAGCAACAGCAAAAAAGGAAGAACCAGCAACCCCCGGTGGGCTGCACTTATTGTGGGAAGGAGGGATGACTGTTATATATTTGTATGTGTTCATTTATATATCTGTGTGAGTTAGAATAAGGGATAATGAGAAGGGGAGAGATAACTTGTAGGCTATAGCTATTGTGGTATTTTGTTGTATATGGTTGTATGTGTATGAATTATATATGGGTTATCCTAAAAGTTAGATTTGAGTGTTGTAATGGGGTTTTGATACCCCAATAGCCTAGCCCACACACTACACTTTTCTTGTCACTCACACACATGCATACACACACATTACAACTAATGTATGCACACTATTTCCCATTTCATGTTCATACACTCACAAAACTGTCAAGTACACACACTCACCCATAATGAAATACACATGCACAGGTATTTCTCTATCACTCTATATGTATACATATATGTATAAACTATATCTTATGTAATATATATTTATATATGTGTTCTACCTATATTAAATTATATATATAATATATGTGAAATATATGTATTTCCTATAGGCTATATATGACATATAGCCTATGGTTCCTATGATGTGGCATATGTGTATATGGCATGTATACACATGTGATTGTGTGTTGGTAGACTTGTATGAATTTGTGATATTGTGGGAATGCTAGGCTAGGCTTGGTTAGGCCTAGTGAGACTTGACTGGACTAGGATGGACCTAGTTGACTAGAGTGTTGACCATGGTTGACCCAAGTTTGACTTTGACCTAGTTTGACCTAGAAATCATGTAGTTTGCATTGTAGCTTTTATTTTCCTTGTATTGAACATGTCATAACCTATATTACTCTATTTAGGACATTGTGACTCCGGTGCAGACATCTGATATTATACTACTCTTTTCAGAGTAGCAGACGAGTACATTCTCTGATATTTCTCTCATTTACTTGTCAATTACTGTACTTCAGTTCTAGTTAGTTTTATATGATTCTTACAACACGTATGGATATTTCTGGATTCATGTATGACACACACATACCATATTGTCTGGCCTCTATTACTGGAATCATTGTTGGTATCATCATGTCTGGCATCTATTACTAGAATCTACTGGAATCATTCTGGAATTATTGCTGGTATCATCATGTTTGGCTGGACTCATCTCGATTCTCGTGTCTTGTACTGGATTCACTTGTATTGCGGGGCAGAAAGATATTGAGTAAGACATGTAAACATACCCCAAATCTGGAATGTCCCTAATGAAATCTACTGGAAGCATAGCCATCTCTCGTCTGATCAGTGAGAGATGTGCCTGATACCTACAGCCGTTTACATGTCGATCTCGATATTTTAAAATACACTGTTAGAGTATAGTTTGGACTCACCCTAGAATCTTTGATCACTGACTGGAATCATCTTATACTGGACTCATCTTGTACTGGAATCATCTGGTATCAGATTCATGTTGTCTGGACTTACTTGGGTTTTACACCTGTTTACATTTACTGTCTGGACTTATATCATGTTACTCTAGTTCAGCTAGTTTCTATTTACAGTCTTTATTGCCATAATTCTTCTCTTGTTTTACTTACCTTACTTTCTTTGTATCTTAACTGTTCTCTGTACCATCACCTGAATATAAACTACCATGTTCATCAATAAAACTGTCTATAACTGCTTTATAGTTCTCTGTCATTTACTTGGGATTTCTTGATGAGTTGTACTCGTTCCTGTCCTGATTGGACCTGTTGAAAATATTATAGATACTTGCGCTGAGGATACATGCCCTACATATTATGGACCCGGACACGGGATTGCTACCTTTGGCCCCGACACTCAGGAGTGATCGGGATTTAGTTTTGTAT
This sequence comes from Iris pallida, assembly GCA_029216955.1. Classification (NCBI taxonomy): domain Eukaryota; kingdom Viridiplantae; phylum Streptophyta; class Magnoliopsida; order Asparagales; family Iridaceae; genus Iris; species Iris pallida. The sequence goes on from JANAVB010020999.1 coordinate 2,707,846, forward strand.
ATTTGCATCTGTCTTTTATGTAGAACTTGTTGTATTTGATTTGAGACTTGTGTTGTATTGAGATTGTTGAGATTTTGTTATTATTATAGTAGTTGTCTTTCTGTTTTTTAGTTATTTCTCCTGCGTTATCTTATCGTGCTTAGACTGTAATTGAGTTACAATATCTTATACTTGTCATCCGTTCGGAGTTGATCATGATGAGTACATTATATACTACATGAGTTGATGGTTAGTTAGAGACTTAGAACAGCGTTCTACCGTCGATACTGCGACGTAGGCTGGGTGCAGTTACGTACTCGTACTCTCACAGTGGGTGCGGATCGTGACACATTTTTAGTGGTGGCCCCATGCAGGTCGAGAGTCGCATTAGTGCGATATCGTAGTATTGCAACGATTAGTTGTACCGCTGCGCGCCTGCGATAGAAACTAAGGAATAGGCTTTAGTTGAGAGAGTACTCAATCACAGTTAGGACTACTTGAGAAGATTCCTGGGATGACCCTTGAGAATCTCGTTATAAACCATCTCGAAATTCGATTCCGATAGTTTTTGTCTACTTTCTTGTTCATCATTGAATTCGATTCTTGGTACTCATTATTGACTTGATTTTCTACCAAGATAACATTATGGGCTAGGTTGCCTCAGTCATGAAATCTAGAGTCTTCTACGGCCATATCAGCTGGTTGGACGATAAGATAAAGTCTGATTTTGGATGTATTTCTCGGGTGTGGGAATTTAAAGTTTTTGCAGCCAAGCTAGCGGCAATGCAAAAATTTTAAATACCATAATTCTAGAGGTATGTACATTAGTTGTGGACTCTATGGATTATCGCAGCCATAGTAACAAGTGTGACGAGGATTCTGGTAACATGGTTCTGGATAGACGGGTATGATTGTCAGATTACAGAATAGATACCATATAGATGGTGCCCTAGTATAATTGAGTGGAATATCAATGTGGATATTACTTGAGTGTCATGGATTAGATAGAGGGAGCTAGGCCACCTGTAGTGCAGCACCGTGCCCCTAACCATTAGAGGGATATACCCCAGAGGGGCAGGGCTTTTGCGCTGACAGTCGAGTAGACCGATGCTACGGGTGACGGGTTAGCAGGTCTGTCTTTCCTGTTCTTCTTTCCATCTTGTTGTGTGATTCCATTAGTACCTGTCAGGATGTTTTGTGCTGTGATAGATAATATAGTAACCCTGATCAAGACCGTAATATCACGACCAGTAGGACTGTGTTGCATGTTAACTATCGACTTGATTGACTGGGGGTTTGACCTAGTAGGGGTACGATCATCTTAATTTCGAGAACGAAATTTTTCTAAGGGGGGTAGAATTGTAACACCCAGTTTTCCAAATGAGGGTAATTTTGAACTTTTGAAATTATATTATTATTTATTGATATTTATATCACATTATAAATTTTTGGTAATTTTTAATCAATTTAATATGGTTTTAAGTCATGACTTGTGATTTTGATGTGCTTCTAGTGAAACCCTAGAGACTGTCTGACCTAGAGCCTAACCATGTGATTGGAAATATTTATTTAACATTTTTAGCCTAAGGATAATTTGGTCAGTTTGACTTATTAGAATTATTTGATTAAATATTTGATTGGTGATTATGATTTTGACTTTGACTAAGTTGAGACTTTGTAGACTAACCTAGGTTTTGACCCTAACCATGGTGACTAGGTTAGCTTGGTGAGACCCTAGTCTAAATTAAGTCAATCTAGGTTAGTCATTTAAAAATCAAGGTTTGAATAGGAAGACTAGTGATTGGGTGTATGACCTATGACTTAGAATTAATTTTATGACTTGTAATTAAGTCATAGGCCCATGACTTAAGCCCAAAACCCAACCAACCCACCCATGACCAGCCACACTTAGGGTTCCCCTTGCCCATAAGTATTCTCTTAAGTTGTTCTTGCCTCTTTTGTGCTTGACCTAGATTTTGAAGGAAAGATAAATCCCCATTCTCCTAAAATCCTAATAAATTCATTTCAAGTCCTTTTTGACTCTAATTTTTTGCATTAGGTTCTAATTATTGTTTATTTACTGTTGGTGGAGAGTAATCCCATATTTTGAGCAATTTGGGGATCCGAGCTAGCAAGGAGGAACACTTCATTTTGGGGCTTTTCTTGCTATTTGCACCTATAGGTAAAACCCTTTAAATTGTATTATTATTCCGATTTCTTTACATATTAGGCTAGGTCTAGGTGTCCCCTAGCTGTCCCGAGAAATTGGGTGGATTTCGTGTCCGTTTGGTATCCGTATCGGACACGTGTCTATGTGTATGTTTACTTGTTTGACAAAATGCCTCTTAGAACTTTTTGTTCTTAGTTTTCAAAACAAATTATATATTTGGATAGCTAATCATATGTAGTTGAAGACTGAGCACGATTATATTTTCAGATACTGTTTCGATTTGGTTTTGGACACCTTATGTCCTGATTCTTGGACTCGTTGGTGTCCCATTGGACACGTGGGACATGTCCCTGTGACTGAACACGTGTTTTAATATTTTATTTCAATTTTGTGTAGGTTTTTATTGGGATTTTGGTTTTGGAGATTGAGGTTATATATATATATATATATATATATATATATATATATATATATATATATATATATATGTATGTGTGTGTGTGTGTGTGTGTGTGTGTGTGTATATCAGTTGTATATAAGAATGCATGAGTGTTAGATAATTGTATGTGATTTGTAATTGAGTTAAATTGGGTTTTAGGTTGTATATTTATATGAAGGTTTTACTAAATTGGTTCAGTTGACAGATTTAGGAATGTGTTGTGTTGGGTTTGGATGTTGTTTTCGAGTTTTGGCTATGGGTTGTGTAATGTCCCAAATTCGTGATACGTATTTAGTGTACGTATACGTGTTTTGGACCCATATTTTATTTATTCATGGTTAGTTGTCTTGGTTTATTTTGTATTGGCTTGGTTTTATTGTTATTGATAGTTTAATTACTTTTAAAGATTCATTGGTTTATTTGGGCTTGGTTTATTCCTGGGTTGGTTCGGCTTGGTTCGGTTGGGATTGCTCTTGGTTCATCATGAACCAAGGGGTGAACCCCCTACCTACCACCACCACTCATATTTATTACCTATTCTTCTTTCTCTCTCTTCATAATCATCTTCTTCTTCCTCATTTACTTCCTTACCTACCAAAGAGAGGGAGAGAGAGGTCTAGGCAAGTGCATCTTGCTTCCACAAGAGAGCTCATTTTTATTGTTCCATTAGCTTCTTCTTATGTTTCTAAGACACATTAGAACTTGTTATTTTCCATTTTGAGGCTTAACTTTTTGTAGATCTAGGAATTAGTTATTTTTGGATTTTGGTGGTTTTGATCTATCAAACTTCTTTGTTTTCAAGTTTTGATGGTTCCATGTTGTAGAGAATTTAATTCTACCCAATTTTGACCTTTGGAAAGTCAAATTTGGACTTATTTTGACCAAGTTATGGACTTGGGAGCTTAGGGTTCAACCATAGAGTTCCTGCTGTTTGGAGAAGACAGTGAGCAGTGCACGAGCTTTTTAGCTTGTGCCACTGAGTTGCGCGCGCTCTTTAGCGCAGCGCAGTTGCACTGAGCGTATGACCTGAGCGTATGACCTGAGCGTATGACTTTTGCACTGAGCGTATGGCCCTTGGCTGACTTGGTCTTATGTCGGCGTGCCAGTTTGGTTTTATTTTCCTTAAGATTGGCTCTTCTATAGCCCTGTACATTGATATTTTATTAGATATTTTACGTCTATTTTATATCCTTACGCCTTTTGTCCTGAACTTGATAATCACGAATTTACTTGATATGTTTGGAATTGATAATTGAGCATAACGTGATAGTGACCCGTAGTGGTGCACTCCTGACATAATAACCTGACCTGATATATCTTGAATAGCTGTTGCGACGGCTACCTGACATGACATAACCTGTTTAATTAATCCTGACACCGTGGGCGATTGTGCTTGTACAAATAATCCAGTCCTGTCTTGCATCATGTCTAGGGGGACTCCTGAGTACCACGGTCAGGAGTACCTACTGAAATGGACTACGGTTAATGACTAGTATAAATTACTAGACATGAAGAGATGTTCTCCAGTTACAGGCGATCCCGTTATCCCGGCCGCAAATGTTTGGACTTGTAGCCTGCCGACGAGTAGGGCACATTTCCAGCTCATTGTTATGTGGGGCACCCGCCATTGTCACTTAAATGATTGTACTCTATTGTCACTCTAATGTATTGTACTCTCTAGATTGCCACTATAATGATTGCCTGGATAACCTGGATAGCTGCAGGGCCTGTGACTACTTGGAGCATCTTATTGCATCTTGCTAGTAACTAGGATTATGATAACCCTAGTTAGTTAATGTAGAAAGCCGTAGGCAATGATTGGCCGTGATTGATTGGATGGAGTCTGGTCCAGTATGGTATTGTCTAGAATTGATTGATTGCAAGATTGTACCAGAATGATTGAATTATTGTCACTCCAGATTGTCACTATAATGATTGTCACTCCAGATTGTCACTATAATGATTATCACTCCAGATTGTCACTATAATGATTGTCACTCCAGATTGTTACTTGACCTGATTTCTTATATTTATCTTGCCGATAAATGGTGAGAGAAATCAAGTTTCGTTCAGACGAAGGGTTACAACCCCGGTCCTTGTTTGGTTTACGGGTTGTAACCTAGCTATCTGAATAGTCCCATGGTTATCTCATTGTATATCATCCTGGCATGCTTTTCCATATGTCCTGCCTTTTAGTGATTCTATGCAAGATTGTCTTTTATAATTACCTATCATGTTTTTTTTTTAAATTACTGTCTCTTATTATGTAATTATATTATTGTGCTAATTTGCTGGCTTTAGTTCTTCAGTGAAGCCTCCTTTGTGGCACTTGCTCTTTCTGGGGTCTGACCCAGCTGGTTTTGTATGGCCAGATACCGGAGCAACACCAAAGGATCTTCCTGCTTTCCAGCCCGATGGTGGTCACCAGGCGTAACCAGGGTATCGAGTGGGTTTCTTTTGTTCTCCTACTGTAATATTGTAAATTATTCTTTTGAGGCGTTTAGCCGACGAGCAAGTGTTAGCTCGATTGTACTTACTTACTGTCTGCCTACGGGCTGTAACATGATTGACAAGCCCCGGGGGTTGATCATGTATGACTGAACTCTTGCTAGTCCTCACATTTTGTAACGACTAGCTTCATGATCATCTGGATATGTAATGTTTGGGACGCCTTACAATTGTATATTTGGAGATCTGATATCTTGTGATTATTATTAGTTGGTTGAGATTGAGACAATAGGCTATTTTATGACTTTAAGAGACTGATGGATTGTAGTTAAACCCTCACATATCTAGACAGCCGTGACCGTATAGCGGTGTGGATCCCATTCCGTTATACGTAGCTGGCTATGTCTGCCCCCGCTCTCCAGTATTCTGGTTCTAGGGCGTAACATGGTTTAAGTGGTGGCCCATGCAGGTCTTGTTAATCAAGATGTGTGAGGGTTTACCGAATAGATGTCTCAATCGGTACTCGCCCTTGATCTCTGCTCGTATCCTCTTGATTCCTGAAATTCTTGTCCTGATCACATGCTTGTAATCGTTGATCTGTCCTGGTCCTTCCTTATTGTTCCCATGTCGTCTTCTTCAGCGGCATTGAACCTGGACCTGCTGATCAGCAAGGCGGATCACCTCCCATGGACCAGCAGCAACCAGAAGATCAGGCCCAGCACTCAACAGCAGCCTCCCGAGTCGTGCCTCCTGGAGAACCAGTACCGCCAGTTCAGCCAGTCCAGCCTGCAGATCCTGATGATGGCACTTTGGTGGGTCTCATCAGATCATTGTTAGCTTCCCAAGATCGTAGAGGCGATGTCTTGCACCAGGCAGTGGAAGATGCTCTGAATAGAAGTGGTCCTCGAGGGAACTGTGCGGTCAACAGTTTCAAGTGCCTGAACCCTCCCTTCTTCGATGGCAGCGAGGATGCCATTGCTGCCGATGCTTGGCTACAGGATATAGAGGTGATTCTCGAAGCCGCGAAGACTCCAGAAGACGAGAAGGTGGCTGTGGTACGCCTACAGTTATTGGATCTAGCCCGCAGTTGGTGGGCCGCACAAGCAGTGGGATTGGCAACACCTGTCTCCTGGGCAATGTTCAGCAAGAAGTTCCAGATCAAGTATTATGATGCAGTGGCTCGATATGACTTGCAGACCAGGTTCAGTAATCTCAAGCAGATGGGAAGGACGGTCGACGGTTATGCGGCCGAGTTTTATAGACTCAGTCGGTTTGCTCCCACCTTGGTGGCAACCGAGTTTGACAGAGCGCAGAGGTTCCAGCAGGGACTTTACCTGGAGATTATATTGGCAGTAGAACAGTTCGAGCATCAGACCTATGATGCGGTGTTGCGAGCAGCAAGGAGGCACGAGTATACCTCCCAGAGAATAGTGGACAGGACCGGAGGTCGGAAGCGGTCCTATAGTCAAATGAATCAGTCTTCAGCCCCAGCCCCGGCAGCCAGGACTTTAACTATTGGAGCTCCGAGGCGAGCAGTTTCAGTTACGTCGGTCCAGCACTCAACCCCGACGTACTCTCCGCAGAAACAGAAGCAAGCGCAGTCTTCCGCCGTGGGCTGTTCTTATTGTGGAAAGCCTGGACACGTGGTAGCAGAATATCACAAGGCGTTGGGATTGTGTTTATTGTGTGGAGCACCGGACCATAGGGTAGGGTCCTGCCCTTTCAGAGTTGATTCAGCATCGACAGTATCTAGTCCCTCGGTGGGGGGACCAGCACCAGCACCAGCTCCAGTTCACCAGCAACAGCAATTCCCGTTCCTGAGGCCCTTGTCGACTCAGGCCCAGACTTTCCAGCAACAGGACCCGCGGCAGTTTGCCCTAGCCCAGGCTCAGGTTCAGAATCGGCCGAGAGGTATATGTGTCCTCTCATCTTGCTTTTCTACTGTCATTATGCGGGATGCATGACGTATTTCATGTATCCTAATTACAACGGTACATTCCGGACCCGAGCCATATCCTAGGTCATTCGAAACTGGTTATTGGTACCAACCTTTTCGTATGAGGATAGGCCCATGTCCATGTTTGACCAAAGAGAGAGACTCGAGCGCAAGACTATCATTTCAGTCCGTGTTGCTTAGAGTCATCCCTCTTTGGAAGAGTCAAACTTGGGAGCATGAGGATGATATCTGATTAGGTCATCCCGGCTGGTTTGACTCGTAAGGTGTAATATCTTCCTTATGCCTTACGCTTCGAATCATTGCTTGCATGAATGATTGTATGATTGATTGGTAGTGGTAGATTGCCTATGATAGAATAGCTTTTCCTTACATCTCTAGCCTCTTGATTAAATTCCGAGGATGGAATTCTTTTAAGGTGGGTAGGATGTAATGTCCCAAATTCGTGATACGTATTTAGTGTACGTATACGTGTTTTGGACCCATATTTTATTTATTCATGGTTAATTGTCTTGGTTTATTTTGCATTGGCTTGGTTTTATTGTCATTGATAGTTTAATTACTTTTAAAGATTCATTGGTTTATTTGGGCTTGGTTTATTCCTGGGTTGGTTCGGCTTGGTTCGGTTGGGATTGCTCTTGGTTCATCATGAACCAAGGGGTGAACCCCCTACCTACCACCACCACTCATATTTATTACCTATTCTTCTTTCTCTCTCTTCATAATCATCTTCTTCTTCCTCATTTACTTCCTTACCTACCAAAGAGAGGGAGAGAGAGGTCTAGGCAAGTGCATCTTGCTTCCACAAGAGAGCTCATTTTTATTGTTCCATTAGCTTCTCCTCATGTTTCTAAGACACATTAGAACTTGTTATTTTCCATTTTGAGGCTTAACTTTTTGTAGATCTAGGAATTAGTTATTTTCGGATTTTGGTGGTTTTGATCTATCAAACTTCTTTGTTTTCAAGTTTTGATGGTTCCATGTTGTAGAGAATTTCATTCTACCCAATTTTGACCTTTGGAAAGTCGGATTTGGACTTATTTTGACCAAGTTATGGACTTGGGAGCTTAGGGTTCAACCATGGAGTTTCTACTGTTTGGAGAAGACAGTGAGCAGTGCACGAGCTTTTTAGCTTGTGCCACTGAGTTGCGTGCGCTCTTTAGCGCAGCGCAGTCCCCATACGCTGCCTTTTGGGAGCGTATGTCTCGCATACGCTCGCTTGCTTGACAAGGAGTCGTATGGAGTCCATACGCTGCCTTTTGGGAGCGTATGTCTCGCATACGCTCGCTTGCTTGACAAGGAGTCGTATGTAGTCCATACGCTGCCTTTTGGGAGCGTATGTCTCGCATACGCTCGCTTGCTTGACAAGGAGTCATATGGAGTCCATACGCTGCCTTTTGGGAGCGTATGTCTCGCATACGCTCGCTTGCTTGACAAGGAGTCGTATGGAGTCCATACGCTGCCTTTTGGGAGCGTATGACTTGCATTGAGCGTATGACCTGAGCGTATGACCTGAGCGTATGACTTTTGCACTGAGCGTATGGCCCTTGGCTGACTTGGTCTTATGTCGGCGTGCCAGTTTGGTTTTATTTTCCTTAAGATTGGCTATTCTATAGCCCTGTACATTGATATTTTATTAGATATTTTACGTCTATTTTATATCCTTACGCCTTTTGTCCTGAACTTGATAATCACGAATTTACTTGATATGTTTGGAATTGATAATTGAGCATGACGTAATAGTGACCCGTAGTGGTGCACTCCTGACATAATAACCTGACCTGATATATCTTGAATAGCTGTTGCGACGGCTACCTGACATGACATGACCTGTTTAATTAATCCTGACACCGTGGTCGATTGTGCTTGTACAAATAATCCAGTCCTGTCTTGCATCATGTCTAGGGGGGACTCCTAAGTACCACGGTCAGGAGTACCTACTGAAATGGACTAAGGTTAATGACTAGTATAAATCACTAGACATGAAGAGATGTTCCCCAGTTACAGGCGATCCCGTTATCCCGGCCGCAAATATTTGGACTTGTAGCCTGCCGACGAGTAGGGCACATTTCCAGCCCATTGTTATGTGGGGCACCCGCCATTGTCACTTAAATGATTGTACTCTGTTGTCACTCTAATGTTATTGTACTCTCTATATTGCCACTATAATGATTGCCTGGATAACCTGGATAGCTGCAGGGCCTGTGACTACTTGGAGCATCTCATTGCATCTTGCTAGTAACTAGGATTGTGATAACCCTAGTTAGTTAATGTAGAAAGCCGTAGGCAATGATTGGCCGTGATTGATTGGATGGAGTCTAGTCCAGTATGGTATTGTCTAGAATTGATTGATTGCAAGATTGTACCAGAATGATTGAATTATTGTCACTCCAGATTGTCACTATAATGATTGTCACTCCAGATTGTCACTATAATGATTATCACTCCAGATTGTCACTATAATGATTGTCACTCCAGATTGTTACTTGACCTGATTTCTTATATTTATCTTGCCGATAAATGGTGAGAGAAACCAAGTTCCGTTCAGACGAAGGGTTACAACCCCGGTCCTTGTTTGGTTTACGGGTTGTAACCTAGCTATCTGAATAGTCCCATGGTTATCTCATCGTATATCATCCTGGCATGCTTTTCCATATGTCCTGCCTTTTAGTGATTCTATGCAAGATTGTCTTTTATAATTACCTATCATGCTTTTTCTTAAATTACTGTCTCTTATTATGTAATTATATTATTGTGCTAATTTGCTGGCTTTAGTTCTTAAGTGAAGCCTCCTTTGTGGTACTTGCTCTTTCTGGGGTCTGACCCAGCTGGTTTTGTATGGCCAGATACCGGAGCAACACCAAAGGATCTTCCTGCTTTCCAGCCCGATGGTGGTCACCAGGCGTAACCAGGGCATCGAATGGGTTTCTTTTGTTCTTCCACTGTAATATTGTAAATTATTCTTTTGAGGCGTTTAGCCGACGAGCAAGTGTTAGCTCGATTGTACTTACTTACTGTCTGCCTACGGGCTGTAACATGATTGACAAGCCCCGGGGGTTGATCATGTATGACTGAACTCTTGCTAGTCCTCACATTTTGTAACGACTAGCTTCATGATCATCTGGATATGTAATGTTTGGAACGCCTTACAATTGTATATTTGGAGATCTGATATCTTGTGATTATTATTAGTTGGTTGAGATTGAGACAATAGGCTATTTTATGACCTTAAGAGACTGATGGATTTAGTGAAACCCTCATATATCTAGACAGCCGTGACCATATAGCGGTATGGATCCCATTCCGTTATACGTAGCTGGCTATGTCTGCCCCCGCTCTCCAGTATTCTGGTTCTGGGGCGTGACAGGTTGAGGTTTCGGACATGTATTTTTCTGATGCTAAGATCTGAGATACTTCTCAGTATCTTTTGGTTCCTGATGATCTTTGTTAGGGTTTGTTGGCCATGTTAATGATTTATTCTAGATGATTTTAAATTGGCATTGTTGGTTTCAAAGGGGGTTTTCGAATTCATGTTCTGTAAACTGTGTCATATTTTTCAGTTTTATGAGAGTTGGATTGATTCGATTCCTGAGAGTTGGGATTGAATTCGATGTGGGTATTGTTAGGATTAGGCTGTAATCAGTTAACCAGTGTTGCCATTGGTCATTGGCTTTTGTTGTGGGAAGCTTGGCATATGGCCTTTGCAATGGCACTTGGCCATCTGCAGGCTGTAGAGCATGGCAGTAGTGGCACTTGGCCATTGGATTTAATAGATGGGGGCAGTGCACAGGTAAATGTTAGAGGGGTCGGGATTCCAGGTTAGAGAGGGCAATGGGTTTTAGATAAGGAATGTGAGGTAGAGGGGAATGTATCAGTTAAGTGATGTGTAAAGAGCAGGAGTGCAGGCAAGGTAACAAGGGAATTCCATTTCAGTGTTAACCATGCATCAGTCTTATGTTGGTTGCATGCAGAGAGGGGGGGTTCATGTGCAGGAAGGTTTAGCAATACATGGCACTATTGTACAGTGTATAGTACAGGGAAGGAGGGGTGACTGATATATATTTGTATGTGTTTATTTATATATTTTTGTGAGTTAGAATAAGGGATAATGAGAAGGGGGAGAGATAACTTGTAGGCTATAGCTATTATGGTATTTTGTTGTATATGGTTGTATGTGTATGAATTATATATGGGTTATCCTAATAGTTAGATTTGAGTGTTGTAATGGGGTTTTGATACCCCAATAGCCTAGCCCACACACTATACTTTTTCTGTCACTCACACACATGCATACACACACACATTACAACTAATGCATGCACACTATTTCCCATTTCATGTTCACACACTCACAAAACTGTCAAGTACACACACTCACCCATAATGAAACACACATGCACATGTATTTCTCTATCACTCTATATGTATACATATATGTATAAACTATATCTTGTGTAATATATATTTATATATGTGTGCTACCTATATTAAATTATATATATAATATATGTGAAATATATGTATGGCCTATAGGCTATATATGACATATAGCCTATGGTTCCTATGATGTGGCATATGTGTATATGGCATGTATACACATGTGATTGTGTGTTGGTAGACTTGTATGACTTTGTAATGTTGTGGGAATGCTAGGCTAGGCTTGGTTAGGCCTAGTGAGACTTGACTGGACTAGGATGGACCTAGTTGACTAGAGTGTTGACCATGGTTGACCCAAGTTTGACTTTGACCTAGTTTGACCTAGAAATCATGTAGTTTGCATTGTAGCTTTCATTTTTCTTGTATTGAACATGTCATAACCCATATTACTCTATTTAGGACATTGTGACTCCTGTGCAGACATCTGATATTACACTACTCTTTTCAGAGTAGCAGACGAGTACATTCTCTGATAGTTCTCCCATTTACTTGTCAATTACTGTACTTCAGTTCTAGTTAGTTTTATGTGATTCTTACAACACGTATGGATATTTCTGGATTCATATATGCGACACACATACCATGTTGTCTGGCCTCTGTTACTGGAATCATTGTTGGTATCATCATATCTGGCATCTATTACTAGAATCTACTGGAATCATTCTGGAATCATTGCTGGTATCATCATGTTTGGCTGGACTCATCTCGATTCTCGTGTCTTGTACTAGATTCACTTATATTGCGGGGCGGGAAGATATTGAGTAAGACATGTAAACATACCCCAAATCTGGAATGTCCCTAATGAAATCTACTGGAAGCATAGCCATCTCTCGCCTGATCAGTGAGAGATGTGCCTGATACCTACAGCCGTTTACATGTCGATCTCGATATTTTAAAATACACTGTTAGAGTATAGTTTGGACTCACCCTAGAATCTTTGATCACTGACTGGAATCATCTTATACTGGACTCATCTTGTACTGGAATCATCTGGTGTCAGATTCATGTTGTCTGGACTTACTTGGGTTTTTTACTTGTTTACATTTACTGTCTGTACTTATATCATGTTACTCTGGTTCAGCTAGTTTCTATTTACAGTCTTTATTGCCATGATTCTTCTCTTGTTTTACTTACCTTACTTTCCTTGTATCTTAATTGTTCTCTGTACCATCACCTGAATATAAACTATCGTATTCATCAATAAAACAGTCTATAACTGCTTTATAGTTCTCTGTCATTTACTTGGGATTTCTTGATGAGTTGTACTCGTTCCTGTCCTGATTGGACCTATTGAAAATATTATAGATACTTGTGCTGAGGATGCATGCCCTACATATTATGGACCCGAACACGGGATGGTTACCTTTGGCCCCGACACTCAGGAGTGATCGGGATTTAGTTTTGTATACTTACATCTGTCTTTTATGTAGAACTTGTTATATTTGATTTGAGACTTGTGTTATATTGAGATTGTTGAGATTTTGTTATTACTATAGTATAGTTGTCTTTCTGTTTTTTAGTTATTTCTTCTGTGTTATCTTATCGTGCTTAGACTGTGATTGAGTTACAATATCTTATATTTGTCCTCCGTTAGGAGTTGATCATGATGAGTACATTATATACTGCATGAGTTGATGGTTAGTTAGAGACTTAGAACAGCGTTCTACCGCCGATACTGCGGTGTAGGCTGGGTGCAGTTACGTACTCGTACCCTCACAGTGGGTGCGGGTCGTGACAAAAATTATTAGCTCCTCTCCGGAAGTGCAAAAAAAAATTGCATATCGTAGTTCATTATTTCCCCAAGTAACTGTACTGAATCAATTATTTCCCTAAGTAAGAAGTAAGAAGTAAGAAGTAAGGATTTAGCACTAGTTGCAGCAAAGAAAACTAGTAGAGGTGTGCTGCAAGTGAGCTCCGGCTCCTCAAGATCATCCACGACGCGAGCATCCTCCTCGAAGTCGACGGCGAACGTCGTCGCCCACCGGCTCCTCGAGGTCGTCCACCGGCGCGAGTACCTTCCTCATGGTCCTGCATCAAATAATAATAATTCCTTAAAAAGAAATAATTAAACATTCATTTAAGACAACATCATAGGAAGTCCATCTTACTTTTAACACTTTCTTTGCCTTCTCGATGTCAAGAGGATCAGAATGACTTGCAGTAAAATACCTCTCCACCTGCTCGGTGTCGTGAAGCAAAAAGACGCAGTTAAACAACGTTTGCAACTCATGAAGAGTATTAAAAATTCTAGTACCTTTTTTATTAGAGTGTCTGTGTGAAGAATTTCGATATCACCAAGAGCCTTCCTCCCAATTCCATTTTGTGGAGGAAAAGTTTTCCCAGAATGGTTCTTAAGGGAACCTCTACCTTTGCCTGCAGCAGGAATAGTACCACCTCGGCCAGTGGGCTTCTTGAGTCCACGGCCTGGGTCAGCCCTTTTGGTTCTCTGGGAGATGGAACAACGGATTTTTTAGTACTCTTTTTGTCAATGTTGTGAGCATAAAGCTGAATTACTGTGTCAAGTAGAAATCATGTGTAAGTTTATCATAATTTATATGAAGAGCACTTCCATAACTATCAACCAAGGTCATTCATTGTACATACAAGTTATTTGTATTTTTTTTACTACGAACAATTTGCTTCGTTTCAAATGCTCAAAATCATACAAACAAAACTAAAGAAAAATATGTCCATGGACTCAGAGGAACATAAATTACCTTCCTTATCCATCTCGACACACTTCTTCAAGGTATTCTTTCCAGTGGATGAAGATTTAATTGGAATGATCTCAAGAATTGGAATTTCCTCGACAATGTGGCATGTCACGTCCTCTGTGAGCAAATATCGACAGACAACCTCTTCAGATATAGTCAGATTCTCGAAGCCATATTCAGGACGATGTTCGGATGCAGAATGTGTTCCTGACGGCCTGTCATGAGCAATGTCTCCATGTTCCCATGAGGCATCCATACTCTGCTTCTTGGTTCCTACTGCCTCTGCAACTTCGGAAGTTCTAGAACTCCTCATAGTGACAGGTGTCTCGGCCTTCTTCTTCTTCAATCTATCTTTCTGATCAGTATACTCTTTATAAGCCATATTAAACTGCTTAGATTCAGGAGGAGCTTTTCTCTGTTTTTCAAGGAGAGGGGGGCATTCAGTGATGCCAGTGCCCGAAAACTTAGCAGAAGCATCTTTCGAAACTTCTGAGGTCTTCTGTAGATTAGCAAAGTAGGATTTCTCCTTGCTTGGGCCTCTTCTTCCATCATCAGAGGCATTCTTCGCTGCGGCAACTCCCATCCCACTTAGTTTTTTCGATATATTCATCCCGGTGCCAACAAGATGTACCGTGACTTACGGGAGCATCTCTGGTGGCACGGGATGAAGAGGGACGTAGCACGTTTTGTCTCAAGGTGCCTAGTGTGTCAGCAAGTAAAGGCAGAGCGACAGAGACCAGCCGGTCTATTGCAGCCTTTACCCATTCTCGAATGGAAATGGAAACACATTACTATGGACTTCGTTTCAGGGATTTCTCGTTCCCAATGAGGGAAGGATGTAATTTGGGTGATCTTCGACAGATTGATGAAGTGTGCTCACTTTATACCCTTCAAGGTGGGGCTGTCCACCGAGAAGTTGGCAGAGCTATATATGCAGCAGATAGTTCATTTGTATGGAGTGCCAGTGAGCATTGTGTCAGATCGAGACAGCATATTCACATCCCACTACTGGCGGAGCTTGCATGAGGAGTTGGGCAGCCGACTCAAATTCAGCACGGCGTACCACCCACAGACTGACGGACAGTCGAAGAGGACGATCCAGATGCTCGAGGACATGCTGAGGATTTGCATATTAGACTTCGGAGGATCATGGGAGAGTCATCTTCACTTGGTAGAGTTTTCATACAACAACAGCTACCAAGCCAGCATCGACATGTCACCCTTCGAGGCATTGTATGGACGGCGATGCCGCACACCACTCTTTTGGGATGACGTCGGAGATAGAGTTATGCTCAGACCGGAGATGATAACTGAGGTAGTAGAGAAGGTCCGGATGATCAGAGACAGACTTAGAGTTGCTCAGGACAGGCAGAAGCACTGGACAGACGCTAGTCGCAGACAATTGGAGTTCGCCGATGGAGACATGGTGTTGGTGAAGATATCACCTACCAGAGGGACGATCCGATTCGGTCGAGGGGGCAAGTTGAGCCCTAGGTACATTGGTCCATTCGAGATACTCGGCAAGATTGGAGAGGTAGCCTACACAGTTGATCTACCACCCAACTTGGAGGACGTTCACAACGTCTTCCACGTGTCTCAGCTGAGGAGATACGTTCCCGACCCCAGCCATGTACTGGATCATTCAGAGCTGAAGATCGGACCAAGCCTTGGAGTCACAGAGCAGCCCGTGGAGATATTGGACCGCAGAGAGAAGAGGCTGAGGAACAAGGTCATCCCCTTAGTCAGAGTAGCATGGAGCAGACACTCGCCAGGAGAGTCCACTTGGGAGCAGGAGTCGGACATGAAGGAGAAGTACCCTTATCTGTTCGATCCACTAGCCGGGAGGGAGCCGTCGTCTTCTACTTGATACTTAGAGGTTAGCTTTAGATAATTACCTTAAGTTTTGTTGCTTGTTTGTTTGATTGTGTTTTTTTCTACCTTGGGAATTTCGAGGACGAAATTTTTTGAGGAAGAAAGTTTCTGTCAACCTCTGAAATATATATATATATATATATATATATATATATATATATATATATATATATATATATATATATATATATCAAATGACTAAGTTAGCCTTAAAATAATTTATTATAATTTTCTAGAATTTTTAAATAATATTTAGATGATATTTAAAACATAAAATATCACTTTGTAATAAAACAAAATATTTTAATATCACTTTGCAATTAAACAAATTGTTTTTTAAACCAATTTGCAAATAATTTTGTTCTGTGCAAATCAGTTTTTGCATAAAACTGCTGCGGGAGGGTTTTTGCAAATTCCTATTTTTCATTTACTAAGGCGCTGGGTTAAGATTTGTAATTGAGAATTTGTCGGGGGCTTCTTTGTAAGAATGCCCCACGACTCGGCCCGAACATTGGCCGAGCGCTGCCGTCGACGTCGAAACCCTAAACCATAATTCTTATTTCGTCGACGAAACCCCCAAATTAACCCCCTAACCTAGCCTATAAAACTCCCCACACTCGAAATCCTAACCTAGACCCCTATTCCGATCACCATAGCCACCGTATTACTGTCGTCTTCCCCGACGAGTTCGCCGGAGCTAGCAGCTTGCCGTCGCCGCCAATCCAGACACCGTCGTCGCAATCCACCACCGCCATCGTGTTTGCCGCGTTGAGACGAGCACAGCACCACCCTTCTCCGCCGACCCCGACGCTTCCTCCGCCCTGTCGCAGCTTCAACAGCATGCTCGACTGGACAAGTATGTGTCATCTTGATCTCTGTGTCACCCTGTGTCTCGTTAACACGACCCTAGACTCGCCTAGACACGAGCAGTACGTGAGTAAGTTCGGACACGCAGAAATTGTGTCGTGCGTGTCGTGCTGGACAGAGACACAAGACTCGTTTCTAGTACAGACTCTCGTGTCCTAAACTGTCAGGACATGAGTTGTGATATTGGGTTATTGGGTTAATGAGTATTCACTGTTAACGGGTTTGGGCTTATATGTTATTTGTTTTAATATATAACTTAGTGTAAACCCTACTCTATCAGCAAGCTCGTGCTGGCCTTCTGGTCAGCCGAGTGGTGCTCAGACTCAGCCCTTTTGTCAACCAAGTTCGAACCCCCCCTTTGCAGTTGCTGAGGTATTTTTGTTCTTTTTGTAAAATAATTTCTTTATATATATATATATGTGTATATTTAAAAAAAAATGTATGTATATATGATTATATAATTTTATAAAACAGTATATAGGTATATTATGTTAATATTAAACTGTTTAAAACATTTTCTTTAATATATAATAATAAACTATATATTTCATATTATATATATATATATATATATATATATATATATATATATATATATATATATATATATATATATATATTATATATTTACATTTATATAAAATATATATATATATATATATATATATATATATATATATATATATATATATATATATATATATATATATATATATATATATATATATATATATAAGTAGTCCGGCGCTCGTAGCGCAAGTGGCACGAGGGGGGGGCTCTCGGCGGGGAGACCCGGGATCGAGCCCCCCCCTCCCGCATCAACCCGGCTGGGTGGCAGTGGCCACGGGGTTGATGGGGATGCGCGGACACCCAAAAAAAAATATATATATATATATATATATATAAAAGTAATTAAATATTGAAGTTAATTAATATTAAATTCTTGCTTTCATTTCTTTTTTATTTTTGAGGAATATATTATATAAAATTATATATATATATTTAATTTTTGTCGTTTAAATTTTGTCACTTAATTTATGTCATTTAAATTATATCAACATAAATACAGTGCCTATACTTAATATGTATTTTAAATTCTGTCATTTAATTCTGTTATTTAAATTATGTCATTATAAATACAGTGCCTATACTGTAATATATAAATAAATACAGTACCTATACTATAATATATATTTATAAATACAGTGCCTATACTGTAATATGTACGCTTTCAATATTCTGTAATTTAAATTCTGCATTTATTTACGATTTACGTACGTTGTGCAAACGGTCACTCTAAGTCCAAGCCTAGCATGGGTTAATCGGACTTAGGTAAGCCTACACATATTTGGGGTCTAGTCAAGTCATGTTGGACTTGATTCATGGCTTCGGGTTTCGTATCTGGACTTCGGTTCAATTTCAAATACGCGGACAAATACATTAAATAATTATTTATTTAATTTCAGAATCTGTGATTTATGATCTTTGAATTTTTAGACAACTTTCTAATGCTTAATAAATTCTAAAAAATTACTATAAAATACTATGTTAATTAATCTAATTTAATATAATTTTTCTATGATTTAATTTACTGTTTTGATACTTTTTAAAAATAGTAAACCAGAACTCATTTTCAATGTATACTTGTATTCTGATTTTTAATAAATACTTACACTGGATTATAAATTCCAGAAAATTTATATTAAAGTACTATAATTAACAAGGATCAAATTGGTATATTGTTTCATATAAAATAGGACTGTATAACTATCTTAATAATTATTGGAATACAATGTACAGTCTGATTAATTAATTAATTAATATTGACTTGTGTGTTTTTGGGATATTTTAGTATCGGGACCTTACCCTACCTTAGTGTAGAGACCTACTTGTTAGTCTAGATGTTGTAACACCTCACTTTGGACTACTAGAGCTTCACCTAGCTAGTGTCCTATTAGGAGCCGTGTCACAATACTAGTGTAATCTTAATCATAATTTAGAGGCTGAGTTGTATATCATTTTTACAGGACATCGGACATCTGTACCTTCATATTCTTATTCTTTCTTTGCTCGAGGTAAGTACCCTACAAACTTATTTACTGCATATGACAATAAACTGTGAATGAATCATATTAGAATACTGCTTTCTGGATAACTGCAAGTCATATCTTCACATGCTTCCTACTAGTTCTCAGTACATGACATGCTTTATAGTATCACTCACATGTTATAAAACGGGTTATGGAAAAACTGGTAGTAGAGTACGTGATCATGTCCTATTCTCCGTATGTATTTACCGTGCACTGTTACATTCTATATGCAACTTTGTCGTATATCTGATCCCGCGTTTGTGTATGTATATACACCGATGTCGTTAAGTGTACATATATGCACTTCAGAATTTGATATGTACTACAGTACATTCTACTACCTATTGACCGATCATGTACATACTACAGTTTTAAACTTTAAAACAAATATATATTGCCATGATAAATTGTATCTAAAACTGGATAAATCAAGATATGCCATGATTATGTTATTTCATTTTTTTCCATCACATGATCAGTATTATATGTTTGTAGTACAAGTATTTTCTCCCGTCCTGACAGGATAACGTTGTAGGTGTACTTTCCGAGGAGAAAATGCTATGCGATACTTTTTATGGAGCTGCTTTTGAGGACCTAGCCTTTGCTCCAGAAGAGGCCCCAACGGGGAACCTTGCTTAGATATTTTTCATATATTGAGACTTAGACTTTGGTTTTGAACTTATATTTGGATACTGGACTTTGTCTCCAGTCTCATACATTTGAAGTGTAATAAAACTTAACACTTGTTTACTTTCGTTAATAGAAGCTGTATTGTGATAAAATCTTATTTGGCTTAAATGTGAGCACACTTAGCATCTTTTATATATATATAAACTCTTAGAACGCTTACTACGCTTTTACCAAGCGTATGCTGGACATGGCTCGGTCCGGCCCAACAATTTGGGTAACGGGTCATGACAGTTTTTGGGAGTTAAACTCTCCGTATTCTCTCTAGATCCGGTTAGGGGGGGTTTCACGCGGGACCAGGGGGTGAGGGGGACGTGGGTTTGAACGGGTTAGAGTTAATGGGTTCCGGTCGGGTTGATAACTAGTGGGTTTAAGTCATTGGGTTTGGGCTATTAGGTTATGGGCTTCACATCTCCCCAATGGAGGCAAAGGCCATTATAGAAATTAGGCTTGGAAATGAAGATGGGCCAGATGAACTCATATGGACCAATGCCAAGAATGGGGTATTCTCTACCAAGTCGCTATACGAGACACTGCGAAGACAAGAAGCTGGCACCTCATCCGCTCCTTCCGAGGCTTCAACTTGGAGGCACCTGTGGCACTTGAAGGCTATCGCTCCAAAGATACAAATGTTCATTTGGCGACTCCTCCAAAATGCACTTCCCCTTTCTGCAGCCATCAACAAACACATACCATCAATGAGCAAGCTCTGCCCACTATGCCTCTCACACGACGAAGATGCTGACCATATCTTCCTCCATTGCAACCTAGCCAGGAGTGTATGGTTTGCTAGGCCATTAGGGTTGAGAGTGGAGAGCCATCACAGTATCCACACTCTTCTCCTAGAGTGGCTCAAAGAAAAGGATTCTCACGATGCCTTCAGATTAGGGGCAGCGCTGCTTTGGGCCATCTAGAAAGCTAGATGCGCTTGCGTCTTCCGACATGAAGCTCCAAACGTACAACGAGTGATTCAACTTGGTATAGCCCTGCACAACTCCTACAGGGACGGGTCAGTCCGAGCCATTGAACAAACCCAGGCCATGCGGCCATCCAAACGACTGTATGGACTCCCCCGATCGAAGGTGTGATAAAAATTAATGTGGATGGTGCAACATCCCCAACGGCTATTGCTGTTGCCGCAGTCGCTAGAGACGCAAATGGTACCTTTGTGGCAGCTAGAACATGGCATTCGTTGCACTATCAAGATGCTAATAGCAGCCTCCTAGCGGAAACACACGGGATTTACCAAGGAATCCTGTTAGCCAGACAATTGACATCAAAAGAGTTCATCATCGAAGGGGATTCGCTCACTGTACATAGGATCCTCATGGGGGAAAGTAACCTGTCGCCATGGAAAATGCATGACTTATTCCAATCAATTCGTGATGAAACAGGCCTCCTTCCGATGAATTTTACCTTCTCGTTTGTCAGATGAGCTGGTAACAATATAGCTCACCGCCTCGCTGAGTACACTATCAAACATTTCATCTAGTTCTTTCTTTTCTTCTCCTCCAGATTGTAACTCCCCTCTAATTCCCAACGAGGGCTCCAACTGCACTGGAGAAACTTCCTTTATCAGTTAATAAAATTACATTCCATTTGTCAAAAAAAAATATATAAGTTAATATTTATATTATTTTAATAATAACATTTAACCAGTTTGTCACGCCCCAGAACCAGAATACTGGAGAGCGGGGACAGACATAGCCAGCTACGCAATCCCAAAGTACGTTAATACTCTGAAATCACGTATAAGCTGTCAAGACATGGGGGTTACTCTACATGCCATCAGTCAATCCTATGGTTTAACAATCCTAGGTATCTCAATCACAGGCAATTATACAAGAGCAAGAGTACGATCATCATACATACAATAGTAAGGCGTCCCGAACCATATATACATGACTGATCATGAAGCCAGTACCACAGAACTGATGACTAGCTAGAATATTAGTCGTACATGATAAGGACTAGCTATAGTCTAGAATACACATATCATGTTTATGCCCGTAGGCTACAATATCAAGGAAAATACCAAAACACGAGCTAAACACGTGCTCGGGGCTAAACGTTACAAGAAGAGAATTTACATATCAGTAGGAGAATGAAGAAGGGCCCACTGAGGCACTCTGGTGCTCCGGCTGGTCACCGTCGAGTGAATGGTGCGGTAGATCCTTCGGGCTCTTCTATTAGAACCTGGCCATGCAAAACCAGTGGGGTCAGACCCCAAATAGCAAGTACCACAAAGGAGGCCGAACAATGTACTTAAAACCAGCAATCATAGGCAATCAACAGAGAGAGAAAGCAATAAATAAGGGAGGATCGAGATTCGTGCAGTACCAATGCACTTAACCCGAACATAAGAAGGCAGTAAGTAAAGCATTTAGTAAACACAATTAAAAGTAGACTTGTTAAGCAACGATCTTTTAAGAGTTATGCAAAGCAAGTAGTCATATGAACAGGTGAGATAAAGTAACTAGAGAACATATTAAATAACTAGAGCTAAGCAATATACAAGAGAGGACGAAAGTACTATTCCGGAAGCCAGGTTACAACCCTTAAACCAAACAAGGACCGAGGTTGTAACCCTTCGCCTGAACAGAACTTGGTCTCTGATCATTTATTGCTAAAGGTGACAATCATTAAGTGACACTCAGAGAGTGACAAACAGGGAGTGACAATACAGAGTACAATACATTAGAGTGACAATCATTGCAATCATTATCCTGGAAACAATTAGGAACTGGATCTAAACAAGACTTAGACTGGGAAGGTGATATACGATGAGATAACCATGGGACTATTCAGATAACCAGGTTACAACCCGTAAACCAAATAAGGACCGGGGTTGTAACCCTTCGTCTGAACAGAACTTGGTTTCTCCCACCATTTATCGGCAAGATAAAGTAAGAAATCAGGACATGTAACAATCAAGTACAAGATCAAGACAAGACTAGACTGATCGAACTCCATCCAACATTCACGGCCAAGCAATAAGTACGGCTTGATACTTTAACTAACTAGGGTTATCACAGGCCTAGTTACTAGCAAGATGCAATAAGATTATTCCACAGCCACAAGCCCTGCAGACCATCCAGGTTATCCAGGCGAATATTAGTACAATAAGGGTGCAACACATGACAGTGTGCTGGAAGTGTGCCCTACTCGTCGGCAGGCTACAAATCCACAAGCGCACCCAGGTAACGGGATTGCCTGTAGCTGGAAAATCTCTTCATGACTACTAGATTATTCTAGTTGTTAACCTTAGTCGGTTTCAGTGGGTGCCCCTGACCGTGGTACTCAGGGGTCCCCGTCCTAGACATGATGCAAGACAAGACGGGTTCATTTGTACAAGCACAATCGTCCACGGTGTCCAAGTTATTCAATCTTGTCAAGTCGTGTTAGCCGTCGCAACAGCATTTCAAGGAATATCATGTCAGGTTTATCATGTCAAGAGTGCGCCACGGCGGGCCACTATCAAGAATTATCATGTCAAGTTATCATGTCAAATTTGTCAGGTCAAGTTATCATGTCAGGAGTGTACCACGGCGGGTCACTATCAAGTCATTCTTATTTATCATTTCAAGTTATCAGGTCAAGATATCATGTCAAGTTCATGGTCAAGAGTGCACCACCACGGGTCACTATCGTGTCAAGTAATTTCATTCATTTAAGAAATAACAAGCTATTAAGTGGGTCGTCGCAATATAGGCCAAGAATAGAAATGTACAGTACAATCAGGAGCTCCATATTAAAAGAAAGAAACTTGCACAGTTAATTAATATTATACATATATACTCTTGAATCCAAGGAAAAACTCTACAACTTTCATGTTGGGAGTTGGAAGAAATTCGAGCCATAATTCAGTCATTTAGAACATATAACAGTTAGAAATAGTCAAAATATGCATTATGCGGCCTATTCTGCGACATGCATGCAACCGTGACACCATATGCAGCTCAACTGCGACATGATATGCGCCTACTGCGACATGATATGCGCCTCATGCGGCTCAACTACGACATGGTATGCGCCTACCGCGACATGCGCCTCATGTGGCTCAACTGCGACATGATATGCGCCTACTGCGACATGATATGCGCCTACTGCGACATGCGCCTCATTGCAACATGCGCCTACTACGACATGCGCCTTCTGCGACATGATATGCGGCTACCGCGACATGCGCTTCATTGCAACATGCGCCTTCTGCGACATGTGCCTTCTGCGACATGATATGCGGCTACCGCGACATACGCTTCATTGCAACATGCGCCTTCTGCGACATGCGCCTTCTGCGACATGCTGATTATGCTGCAGATGAACCTAGAAATGACCAGAAATTGTTTTGGCCATAACTTCCTCATCTGAAGCTGAAATCAAGCGAAACAAAAGCCAAAACTGCATGAAATTAAATTCTCTACAACATGGAACCACTAGTTTTTGGAAACAAGTAAGTTTGGTAGATCAAAACCCAAGAAAACCGAAAATAATATAAACTTAGATCTACAAGAATCCACCCGGTAAAATCAAAAACTCCAAGTTCTAAACATGCTTAGAATCATGCAAGGAAGAAGATGGAACAATCAAAAGTAAATTTGTTCAAGGTTCGGCAAGGTGTACTTGCCTCTCCTCCTTGGTGAAGAAGGAAAGAAGAAGAAGAAGATGAAGATGGAAAATGAAATGAATAATGGAGGAGAGAGAGTGGTAGGTGGCTTATATAACAACCCCAAGCAATCTCCACCATTCATTCCTCTCCACTCAATCTAAACCATACACCTCTCTCATGAGAAACCAAATCAAACCAAGTCAAAGTGGAACCGAACCAAATAAAACCAAATCCAAGTTAAACCAAGTCATGATTCATACCAAAATAAATGAAACAAGCCAGTATACGGGTCACCCGACAATTGTCAGAAATCCGTACAATGACAATTCAGCAACTTTAAATATTCTCAAAATTCAGGAAATACGAAATACAGCTCAAATAAATATGTATCCGTATAAAATACTGATACAGTGAGGCGGGCCTCACAACTCTCCACCCCTTAGAAAAATTCCGTCCTCGGAATTTCCTGAGGTTAGTCGAGCAAGATAACAAAACAAAAGCTCCAGGAACTCAACAATCTCAATAAATCAAGCACGGCATATAAGTAAAGTAAAACAATCAGTAATGTAATTAAATGCGTAAGCGGTAAATAAATGCACAAGAACAAATACAATCATGATCAAGAAGGGCTGGAGGCATATGGATCCATATGTCTCCTGAGACAGTTGTGTAGAACCAACGTCCTTGCTGGCCTAAGCTGACTCCGAAAATTGGATAAAAGTCAAGCCTCAAGGTAAGTCGGTACCAATAACTTAGTTCAAGACGTGACTCTACCCGGGACGTATCATCGTAGTTGAAACAGATACATGAACTTTATCACCTGTCTCAAGATACGAAGACAGAAACGACTGGCTGATCGGAATGGACTGACATCTCTGCCTGCATGCTGAGACTGATCCTCCATAACTGGTATGGCTGAAAAATGCTGAGCTGCCCTCGACAAAACACGAACAAGATAATCAGAAGGATCAAGAACAATGCCCTTGAAAGTTGAAGGACACAAGATCAAATCATGGGAACAGGAATGACCAACGATCAAAACAGATATCAAGTCAAGTATCAGAGATAGAGAATAATCCGAAGGAGATCAATAAAGATAATCGTGATTGAGATATCTAAACATGGCAACCCCCACAAATCTGAAAATCGAGACCTGCATGGGCCACCACTAAAACCATGTCACGCCCCAGAACCAGAATACTGGAGAGCGGGGGCAGACATAGCCAGCTACGCAATCCCAAAGTACGTTAATACTCTGAAATCACGTATAAGCTGTCAAGACATGGGGGTTACTCTACATGCCATCAGTCAATCCTATGGTTTAACAATTCTAGGTATCTCAATCACAGGCAATTATACAAGAGCAAGAGTACGATCATCATACATACAATAGTAAGGCATCCCGAACCATATATACATGACTGATCATGAAGCCAGTACCACAGAACTGATGACTAGCTAGAATATTAGTCGTACATGATAAGGACTAGCTATAGTCTAGAATACACATATCATGTTTATGCCCGTAGGCTACAATATCAAGGAAAATACCAAAACACGAGCTAAACACGTGCTCGGGGCTAAACGTTACAAGAAAAGAATTTACATATCAGTGGGAGAATGAAGAAGGGCCCACTGAGGCACTCTGGTGCTCCGGCTGGTCACCGTCGAGTGAATGGTACGGTAGATCCTTCGGGCTCTTCTATTAGAACCTGGCCATGCAAAACCAGTAGGGTCAGACCCCAAATAGCAAGTACCACAAAGGAGGCCGAACAATGTACTTAAAACCAGCAATCATAGGCAATCAACAGAGAGAGAAAGCAATAAATAAGGGAGGATCGAGATTCGTGCAGTACCAATGCACTTAACCCGAACATAAGAAGGCAGTAAGTAAAGCATTTAGTAAACACAATTAAAAGTAGACTTGTTAAGCAATGATCTTTTAAGAGTTATGCAAAGCAAGTAGTCATATGAACAGGTGAGATAAAGTAACTAGAGAACATATTAAATAACTAGAGCTAAGCAATATACAAGAGAGGACGAAAGTACTATTCCGGAAGCCAGGTTACAACCCTTAAACCAAACAAGGACCGAGGTTGTAACCCTTCGCCTGAACAGAACTTGGTCTCTGATCATTTATTGCTAAAGGTGACAATCATTAAGTGACACTCAGAGAGTGACAAACAGGGAGTGACAATATAGAGTACAATACATTAGAGTGACAATCATTGCAATCATTATCCTGGAAACAATTAGGAACTGGATCTAAACAAGACTTAGACTGGGAAGGTGATATACGATGAGATAACCATGGGACTATTCAGATAACCAGGTTACAACCCGTAAACCAAACAAGGACCGGGGTTGTAATCCTTCGTCTGAACAGAACTTGGTTTCTTCCACCATTTATCGGCAAGATAAAGTAAGAAATCAGGACATGTAACAATCAAGTACAAGATCAAGACAAGACTAGACTGATCGAACTCCATCCAACATTCACGGCCAAGCAATAAGTACGGCTTGATACTTTAACTAACTAGGGTTATCACAGGCCTAGTTACTAGCAAGATGCAATAAGATTATTCCACAGCCACAAGCCCTGCAGACCATCCAGGTTATCCAGGCGAATATTAGTACAATAAGGGTGCAACACATGACAGTGTGCTGGAAGTGTGCCCTACTCGTCGGCAGGCTACAAATCCACAAGCGCGCCCAGGTAACGGGATTGCCTGTAGCTGGAAAATCTCTTCATGACTACTAGATTATTCTAGTTGTTAACCTTAGTCGGTTTCAGTGGGTGCCCCTGACCGTGGTACTCAGGGGTCCCCGTCCTAGACATGATGCAAGACAAGACGGGTTCATTTGTACAAGCACAATCGTCCACGGTGTCCAAGTTATTCAATCTTGTCAAGTCGTGTTAGCCGTCGCAACAGCATTTCAAGGAATATCATGTCAGGTTTATCATGTCAAGAGTGCGCCACGGCGGGCCACTATCAAGAATTATCATGTCAAGTTATCATGTCAAATTTGTCAGGTCAAGTTATCATGTCAGGAGTGTACCACGGCGGGTCACTATCAAGTCATTCTTATTTATCATTTCAAGTTATCAGGTCAAGATATCATGTCAAGTTCATGGTCAAGAGTGCACCACCACGGGTCACTATCGTGTCAAGTAATTTCATTCATTTAAGAAATAACAAGCTATTAAGTGGGTCGTCGCAATATAGGCCAAGAATAGAAATGTACAGTACAATCAGGAGCTCCATATTAAAAGAAAGAAACTTGCACAGTTAATTAATATTATACATATATACTCTTGAATCCAAGGAAAAACTCTACAACTTTTATGTTGGGAGTTGGAAGAAATTCGAGCCATAATTCAGTCATTTAGAACATATAACAGTTAGAAATAGTCAAAATATGCATTATGCGGCCTATTCTGCGACATGCATGCAACCGCGACACCATATGCAGCTCAACTGCGACATGATATGCGCCTACTGCGACATGATATGCGCCTCATGCGGCTCAACTACGACATGGTATGCGCCTACCGCGACATGCGCCTCATGTGGCTCAACTGCGACATGATATACGCCTACTGCGACATGATATGCGCCTACTGCGACATGCGTCTCATTGCAACATGCGCCTACTACGACATGCGCCTTCTGCGACATGATATGCGGCTACCGCGACATGCGCTTCATTGCAACATGCGCCTTCTGCGACATGTGCCTTCTGCGACATGATATGCGGCTACCGCGACATGCGCTTCATTGCAACATGCGCCTTCTGCGACATGCGCCTTCTGCGACATGCTGATTATGCTGCAGATGAACCTAGAAATGACCAGAAATTGTTTTGGCCATAACTTTCTCATCCGAAGCTGAAATCAAGCGAAACAAAAGCCAAAACTGCATGAAATTAAATTCTCTACAACATGGAACCACTAGTTTTTGGAAACAAGTAAGTTTGGTAGATCAAAACCTAAGAAAACCGAAAATAATATAAACTTAGATCTACAAGAATCCACCCGGTAAAATCAAAAACTCCAAGTTCTAAACATGCTTAGAATCATGCAAGGAAGAAGATGGAACAATCAAAAGTAAATTTGTTCAAGGTTCGGCAAGGTGTACTTGCCTCTCCTCCTTGGTGAAGAAGGAAAGAAGAAGATGAAGATGGAAAATGAAATGAATAATGGAGGAGAGAGAGTGGTAGGTGGCTTATATAACAACCCCAAGCAATCTCCACCATTCATTCCTCTCCACTCAATCTAAACCATACACCTCTCTCATGAGAAACCAAATCAAACCAAGTCAAAGTGGAACCGAACCAAATAAAACCAAATCCAAGTTAAACCAAGTCATGATTCATACCAAAATAAATGAAACAAGCCAGTATACGGGTCACCCGACAATTGTCAGAAATTCGTACAATGACAATTCAGCAACTTTAAATATTCTCAAAATTCAGGAAATACGAAATACAGCTCAAATAAATATGTATCCGTATAAAATACTGATACAGTGAGGCGGGCCTCACACAGTTTATTATTTAATTTAATTATATATTACTAGTAAATGCACGTGTTTTGCACGTATAATAACATATAATAAGAATATTATATAATTGTAGTTAAATATTTCTTTTTGTTTGGCTGAATTTGATTTTTCATGTTGAATATATATATATATATATATATATATATATATATATATAGCAAATGACCTCTAACCTAGTGGTTAAGAGAGATGCATGTGGTCCGAGTGGTCAGGAGATCGATTCCCGGTGGGAGCGTTCGCCACAATTAACCTTCTTATATATATATATATATAAATTTTTACATAATTTTTTTTTAAAATGGACCATGATATACATACAGGCTTAGACGTCTCACTTTTGAGCTGTTTTGAAGCCTCATTATATAGTAGAAGATAATCAAATACTCTCTTATTAAATTTGTTTAATTGTAAATTAAAATTTAACGACAACATATATTATATTTAAGTTATAAAATAATTTGTTAATAGATATATTATTTTGTCTAATAAATTTTACCTAAGAATTTTTGTCCATAAGAGAACAAAATTGAAAGCTACTATCTAAAATGTATATAACCTATGTTTTAATCAAATATAGATAACAATTTAGATTTTTAAAAAAAATCAAGCATCCTTTAAATAACATTATTTTTTATCGTTTTAACTTATAGATTAAACTGTGTCATTTAAAATATTTAAAAAATAGGTTTTGGATTAATTTTAACTTATAGATTAAGCTGAATTTGATTTAAAATATTAAATATTAGATTATATTGTATTTAATTGCATTTAACCGGTTAAGATATTAACCGTATGAGGATTTTTTTTATTTTACCATAAATAAGTAAATAAAATTTTCTTTCCTAAATAATTACATTTTTTAAGTAATGAAAATGTTAAAAGAAAAAAATAGTAATTCCCTACTATTGATTTATATAGTAGTATAAATTATCTACGTCAAGATAACACACACACACACACACTGTGTGGGGTAGTAGTGAGACATACGGCTCGAGTGGCCAGAAGATTGATTTTCGGTGGGAGCTTTCGCCACAATTACCTTCTTTCAAAGTATACATATACTTAAATTTTTTTTTTAATATCTCTGTGTGATGTTCCAAGTGCTACATGTTGAATTTAGTCCATACTTACCTTCTTTCAAAGTACACAATATGGAGTATCCACGGTGGGCGAGGTTTCAAGTGCTATATGTTGACTTTAGTCAATTTTTATAATTTTTATAGCACTTAAAGTTACAATGAGCAGTCCATACTTGAAAAATGCTATAAGCTAAAAGACACTCCAAATTTAGAGCGTGTCCATCTCATCTTACATCAATTCCTGGATCCAATAAAATTATTAGTTCTTATCAAATAGGGAAGGAAAATAAAGAGAGAAAAGAGGAAGGAAAAATATTACAAAACATGAAATATAAGTAATGAGGGAAATGAGGGTGAAAAATGATGATATTAATTTGGAGTATTTGTATGGAATGTATTGCATGTCAATATCAAGGAGACAATTCATAAGTAGTAATTTTCACAATTTAAATAATTTGGAGTATGCTTTTTAGGTGTCTCTCCTTTGGATTCTCCTACACAATGGATGCAATTATTCTTGAACAATATTGATAATGGCAAGCCCAGGAAAATTAGTTTATTTCGAATTATTTTCATAGGTTAAAGTTGTTTATCCTAATCCTCTAAAAATTTATACCAAAATTATCTATGATTTGCGGGGGAGAGATGCAGGGACGGAGTCAGAATTAAAATTATGAAGGGACCGTGCTACTGCATATAGAAATCTAAGTTGTCATGTTAATTGGACTTCAATAGCAAAAAATATACTAAAATTTAAACAAAAATGAGCAAAAATATAAAGCCAATATTTTAAAATTGTTATAAAAGAGGAAGCAAAATATTATACATAAAATATATGATTATGTGAGAGGTGAGATTTGAACTCGCAACATCTAAATTGAAAGAAAATACCCCTGTGTGTGGCTTTTCCCAGTCAGACGAAAATACCCCTGTGTACGTGGCTTTTCCCCCTCTCTCTCTCCTCTCTCTCTCTAACGGTCATCTTCTTCCTCTCTTACTTTTCCTCTAACCTATTTATACCGATCATCTTCCTCATCTTTCACTTGATCCTCTTCCAGCGTACAACTTGTCTACCAAAGATCAGGTTCCTACAAGCATGGGGGTGTTTCTTCATCTCTAGAGAAGGAGGCAATTTCTGCCATTAAAGGAGGAAACACAAATTATTCTAATTACAGTAAGGAGGAAACACAAATTATTCTATTTACAGTAAGGAGAAAACACAAATTAAGCAGCAAGCGAAAAAGACAACCAAAGTCAGCCCAGCCAAGCTCAAAGCTGTTGGACATTTTTTATTTTGAAACTTAAACTCTCACACACATTCTTCTTCTTGTTGTTGTCGAACACGGCACTACTTTCCTCGTCCACCAGCGACACCGACTCCCTCTCCGCCTTCCGCGCCCTCGTCGACGCCCACGGCAACCTGGCCTCCAACTGGACCGGCCCCGACGCCTGCTCCTCGCGCTGGGTCGGCGTGGGCTGCTCCGGCGGGGCTCCATCGCGAGCGTGTCGAACGTGGCCGGGTGCTCGAAGGGGACGTGGCTCCAGGAGGAAGAAGGGGAAGGGGGATGGAGGAAGGGTAATTTGGAAATTTCATAAAATTTGAAAAACAGAGTTGTGGCCACGTATGCAACAATTGCCACGTCACCCAAAATTAAACACCGTCTTGACGGAAAGGAGGTTTTACCAATTCGAGATCTTTAGGGGGTATTTCGCAAATTAGCCCATTATTTAGGGGAGGTTTTACAAAATATCCCTTATTTTTTTAAAATGAGAGGGTCAAACTAATGTATATTGTAAAATTGTAAAAAAGTTCTGTATAATAATCTACATTTTTTGAAAAAATTGGGAGGGGAGGATGGCGTGGCCCCCCTCGGACTCTATGTAGACCCGCCCCGGGAGAGATGACTATGTACTTGTAATAGGACTAAAAAATTATCAGTCATCCATGCTCTACCGTACATACAAATACTTATGGTTTATAACTTTTAGCGGTAGTTCGATGTATTATATTTCTAAATAACATTTTAAAATCCGAAACAATTACTAAGATTGCGTGGAATCCAAAAGTTGTAACTTGCATTTTGTAAGTAGCTAGTATTATGAAAATCTAACTCTAATACGACATCCAAAAGGCCATATTGATCCGAAACTCAGTCGACCCTGTCCGATTTACTTTAAACCTAAAATCATTGGTCGCTTGGACTGGATGTTTAAGTTTAAATGCCAAGTCTTCCTCCGTGCAAGTAGATTTATTTATTCCAACATAGTAACAATAATAATTTCTTAATAAGCAAGACAATTATTTCTCCTATTATGAAGAGACTTGAAAACAGCTAAAATTACTCATCTAAATCGTATACATCTTTTATAACTAATAGTTTAATTCAACTGGCTCTTGTGGTTTCGTGCGTTACGTCGAACATTAAAAAAAAGGGATTTTTGGACTGTCATCGCACTTATTAATATGACTTTGTACTTACATCCCACTTTTTATTTTTTTAGACTTACATCCCACTTTTCGTCACTAAAAGTATTTTTCGTGACAAAACAAATACTTTTTGTGACAAAATGAATGTTTTTCGTGACGAAAAGTGGAATGTAAGTCTAAAAAATTAAAAGAGGGATGTAAGTACAAATTCATATTAGCAAGTGGGATGAAAGTTAAAAAATCCCTAAAAAAAACTATATACACATATATCTATAAAAAAAATATAATTAAAAATATTAAATTTGAAATATATATATATATATAGGGAAGATTTATGAAATGCCCAAAAACTAAAAAAGTTTTATGTAAAACCCACCGCTAAAAAAACTTTCATCGCGTGCCCAGAATTAGAGAAACTTATCCAAAGCGGGTTCCAAATTACCCTTTTGCCCTTCCTTTTAATTTATTGGAAACACCCACAAAACTGCTCTTAAAAAAACGTTTCAATACTCCATCTTCTTTCATACGCTGCTCACTTTCGAATCTAGGTTTTCTCCTCAAAAATCTTTAAAAACTCGTCGAAAAATTTCGGAAAGACCGGGACGAACGGCAAAAGTGCTAAAACGGAGGTCCAAACATCATTTTTTTGCGATTCTAAAATTTCGAAAGGCCGTCTAACGATGAAGCAGTTACTTTCAGTCTCCTCGACGATACGCTCATTTTGCGACAAACGGGACCTCGTTTCGACCTCCCAGTCAAAAGTTATGGCCCTCCAAAGTTTCAGCTGACCATAAAATGCAGGAGAATGGCTATTCTCCGTTTAGAACACGAAAAATGTTAATTTTCGCATGAGGGTGGTCATTCTCCGTATTAGTAACACGGAGAATGGCATTCTCCGTCTTAATTTACACGGAGAATGACTATTCTCCGTGTTAGTAACACGGAGAATGACATTCTCCGTCTTAATTTACACGGAGAATGGTCATTCCAGTGTTAAAACGCAGGAGAATGACCATTCTCCGTGTTAGAAACACGGAGAATGACCATTCTCCGTGTTAGCCATTCTCCGTGTTAAATAAAACGGAGAATGTCATTCTCCGTCCTAATTAAGACGGAGAATGGCCATTCTCCGTGCTAAATTAAACGGAGAATGACCATTCTCCGTCTTAATTTACACGGAGAATGCCATTCTCCGTGTAATTTATCACGGAGAATGGTCATACCAGTGTTAAAACGCAGGAGAATGACCATTCTCCGTGTTAGAAACACGGAGAATGCCATTCTCCGTGTTAAATAAAACGAAGAATGTCATTCTCCGTGTTAATTAAGACGGAGAATGGTCATTCTCCGTCCTAATTAAGACGGAGAATGGTCATTCCAGTGTTAAAACGCAGGAGAATGGTCATTCTCCGTGTTAGAAACACGGAGAACGGCATTCTCCGTTTTAAATAAAACGGAGAATGGCATTCTCCGTGTTAGTTTACACGGAGAATGGTCATTTATAGTGTTAAAATGTTAATTTAGTTTTTTCATGAATAAAGAGTTTCGTTCTTCTTTCAAAACGATGATAATTCTTATGGAAAAGAAGAAGAAAGATCTTCTCTCCACAATTGACCTAATCGTCGAAAAACTTCAAATGTCTCCACGATGAAGATGATGATGATGGTGATGATGATGACGAGCGATGATCTGAGTTCGACTGAAGAAAAACACACCGAACTACGAACGATTTTTGCGATCTCTGCTGAATATGAGAGCAATGGAATTCAGATTTCCCGTGAAGAAGAAGAAGACGAAAATCGCAATCCAGATCTGAGTTTTTTGAATTCAAATACATATAGATGACCAATTCGCGCGGAGGGGTAGTTTCGGTATTATAAAAATAGCATTTCCCAGCGGATGGCATCTAAAAGGGAATCTTGAAATATTTAACGTGAAAATACTTAATTCTGGGTATTTCATAAAACTTATTCAGCGGGTGGGCATTTCATAAAAGTCCACCCCGAAATTGGGTTTCTCAGCTATTTCCATATATATATATATATATATATATATATATATATATATATATATATATATATATATATTGAAGCAATGGGTTCTTGTGGTGAACTCGCCTCCACTGAGGCTCGAACTCCCGACCACTTGGGCCGCATGCACCTCTCTTAACCACTAGGCTAGAGATTTCAAAACGGCTCAAAAGTGACCCGTCTAAGTCGTGTATATCATCAACCATTTAAATGAATTAAAAATAATATTTAATAACTAAATAACTACCTAAAAACTCCACTAATTATATTAAAAAAATATAACTAAGTATTTAACTATCTAATATGACAGCTTATAACCAAATAATTTAACTCAAGTGGTTAAGGTATGAGGTATTTTTCTTGGTTGTTTGAGTTCAAATCTTAGGTTTGATGGTTTTATATATTAAATTTATTTTTTTTAACATTTTCTTCCACATACATTTGTACATGCACACTACTAGTATCTATAACAATTTTTATTTAAAAATGTGAGAAATTTTCGATTATATTTTTACGTGTGAGTAGTTAATCATACAAAGCACGAGCTTCCTTTTCTCAGGTTTGGGCCTTGCAGACTGAGCCATCGAAGGCCCAAACTAACCGAAGCGCGAGCTTCCTTTTCCAGCACCGCCACGCCAATGTCTATAAATAAAAAAGAAATCCACCGGTGGAAAAAAAAGTGCGATTTGCAAAGTACTTTTCTCTGTTTTTCTCACAAACCCTAACCCTAATCCAAATTACGCAGAAACCCTAGTTTTTCCGATCGTCGATCCATGGATCCACAGCCGCAGCCGGAGCCCGTCAGCTACCTATGCGGAGGTGACGGAACTCGAATTTACTTCCGAATTCGTGAAAGTTTGATTCTTGTAATTCTGATGTTTGATTATTTATATATTGTAGATTGCGGAACGGAGACAACGCTGAAGCCGGGAGATGTCATCCAATGCAGGGAGTGCGGATACCGCATCCTCTACAAGAAGCGCACCCGCAGGAGTATGCGTTCTTAAACCCTAAATCCTTAATTTTCTTGTATTTTAGTTGTTTTGTTTGGAGCGTATTGATGATTTATGTGACGTGTATGTTAGGTTATTATGTTATTTATAGCTCTTAATTATTTACGTTGTGATTTTTCGCATTTCGAGGCCAATATTTAGCATAGTTTGCACTATCGGCCGATACCGATCCGATACGACCGATACCGATACGGTTTGGCATGTCCCGACCCGATACCGTCCAATACATACATTGGGGGTCTCTTTTTCGGTCCATTCGGCAAAGACAACTGAACGAAAAAGACCAAGCAGCAAGGGATTAAAAGCATAGTAAGGTCGTAAAAACATGTAAAAGAGGAAAAACCTTATCTATCGCATGTAAACCAATGAGCAAGGATGACTATTATTTCATTCGATTTCAAAACTAGTAAGAGACTACACTGGAAATACTTAACAATATGCCTAAAAGTATAAAATATATTTTCTAATGTTAATGATTTAGTAATAACTATTTGCTTTCCGATACCAAAATAATTCGATACTTCGATCCGAAACCGTCGATACTGCCAATACCGTCGATCACGATACTCATAGGAATGGTCTGATACCAATTCCGATACCGTTATTGTGAACCTTGATATTTAGTACTAAAGTTAGAATCAATACCAATTCCGATACCGTTATTGTGAACCTTGATATTTAGTACTAAAGTTAGAATCAAAGGAAAATAGGTACTAGTGCCTGCAGCTGGAACCCCCCTTCGAAGAAGGGTCCAGGTTTCGGTCCGGACACCCCTACCGGGAAAGATTTGTTCGGCTCTATTTGAACTTTGAAGTGACAGACCATTCATTTAATCTATTTGGTAGAATTTGGATTTTTTTTTTTTGATAAAGATGATGCATTAGAAGAAGACATTCCTTAAAAACATAATTTGGAATTTATTACCAGACTAATGTTTTTTTCCCTTCGGAAAACATGTTTTGACGAGTGAAATTGCATTTTGAAAACGTCAATCATGAAGAGCTACAGGGTCAACCTGGAACTGCACTTCAAAAATGTGTTTTTAGTGCTACATGAAGACATCCAAGTTCATTTTTTATAGGGTAATATTGATGCGCTATTTTTTGGATTGTTGTTCCTTCGAGATCTGGTGTAAATCTAATGTGTCATAGAGATCAATGCAATTTCCTATGATTGCAATTCACAGGATTGGTTTACATACTTGACAACTGGTTGGCCACCCAAGTTTTATGACATGACACACTTTTGCTTATAATGACATTGGATAGGAATTTGCCACCAACATATATGAATGACGTCATGTCGACAGCCGGTCATAAAACTTTGACAAATCTTGTATGGAGCTTTCTTATGTTCCATAGCATATCCCGTAGGACGAAGCATAATTGGACGATACTGATATTGATGCATTATTTACTTTTAAGTATTTAGACTTTAGAGGAGTATGGGTTGGTTGTTTAGTGAGTCGTGAGTGGACATACTTATCAATCCTTTAAGAAACAAACCATTTAATTTTCCCATACTTTAATACATCATTACAATTCATACTTTCTTGCGAGAATTATTTGGATGGTGCAAAATGACCAAAATTTATATTCATACATGATATCCTTAATTTTTTTAATTTGTTAGGGTTACCATGATTTCTTTTCAACATGCCACCTTTTATTTTTTGAATTTGTGAGGATTAGCCTACTTGAGTCCTTTAGGAAAGATGTCATTGGTTTTTGATGAAAACTTTATTTTTTTTAAAACCTTTTTAAGCCTTTGAAAATAAGGAGCAACTTGAGTAATGAAGATGTATTGTGCTATGATGGACTATTGGTATGACCTTATTTATTTTCTTGTAGTAGAAATGCCCAAATACATATAAACTTGATGGAGTTGCATATTTAGAGAGAAATGTCATCGTTACCACAAAAAATGTTCAAAGCTAAAAGCATTGACATTCCAAAATGTAGCATATCTTTGTTATTAGAATGAGAATTTAGTAAGGAATGAATCAATCTCGATATGTGTGCAACCATGAGGTTTATATATCCAATGGTTTACAATCGACCTCACATCCTATTTGACGTGGGACTAATCATGTACATCATCTTTCTAACACCCTCTCAAACACACGATGGTAGATCAATGTGAGTTTGACAAGAGGAAAATAAAAGAGAGAAAACAACTATAATCAACAATCAACTACCTAATACCTTCTCTCAAACTCGAGGATCAACCAATGAGAGTTTACCTAGTAGGAATTAGTGTTCCTGAATTGTATGGGCCTTTGTGAAGAAGTCTGTATTCTGTAATATGCATATGAGAGGTAACATGAGGCAAGAAAAACTGGTCTGAGAAGAAACTGTTGTCGAACATAGTGACAATCAACATTATTGTGTTTCGTCCTCTCGTGAAACATGGTGGCAAGGAATCTTAACAATGCTATTATTGTCATAATGCAGTGGAGTAGGACCAAGAACGATAATATCCAATTATCCATGTTAGCAAAGTAGCCAATGAAGCCAAGTGATCTCAGCCATAGTAGTAGCCATAGTCCTGATACTCGGCCTCAACACTAGATATAGAAACCACATAATGCTTTTTTGTTTTTCAGGAAATGAAACAATCACCAAAAATATAGTAATGGACTTCAGATCTGTGATATTGCTAGTCCAATCAACATCAGAATAAGCACAAAGATTTGACAACAAGTAGCAGAGAAGAACAATGATCTAGTGCTTGTGTCCCATATATAGTGAAGGATCCTCAACAAAGCAACATAGATTGTAATACGGGACACAAAATCGAACCAACTCACAACATGAGCGACATGAGAAATGTCATAACTGCTGATAGCGAGATAAACCAGCTTGCCAACTGTCTGTAACTAGAAGGATCCGGAAGGCTATCCCATAATCAGAATGCATCTTGAGATTCAAGTCGAGAAGGCTATCCCCATAATCAAAATGCATCTTGAGATTCAAGTCGAGAGATGTAGATGTTGTGCACATATATGTAAGATCAACCATTCAGCCTTATTAAGTATCTCCCCAGTGACTTTGACAATATATATCCACGAGGGCTTTGACAATATATATCCATGAGAGGAATGATCAACCTCAAAACCAAGGAAGTAACACAGAGTATCAAGATCCTTCATCTCAAACTTTATATGCAAATGTGAGCAATCTCAAACTTTATAAGCAAATGTGAGCAACGCAAATGTGGTACAACAACCAGTACAAGATCTACGAGGACGTGTCATGGTAGACTCATGAATAATCGTGGGGCATGTACGATGTTGATAGGCATGGATAATAGACGGAGCACGCGGGGAAAGTGGAGCTGAGGGGGCAAGTGGAGCCGAGGGTGATATGGATCAATTTCAAGAAAAACAAGATCCTCAGGAGTAGATAGTGGTAATATGACTGGAGGACATGACAAAGTATAATACGCAACACTCTCTAGAAAATGGTATGATAAGAGATGCGAAGACGTATGACAACAAGATCATAGCATTGATAGTCCTTGTGTTGAGGACTATACCTAAGAAACACCATGGTAGTCAAAGGCGCGTCTCGTAGCAAGGTGCAACATTTGTGCCTCATACCTCACTAGGCGAGACGTCTTTCTCTGGGCGCACCCAATGCGCGCTTTAGGTGCGCCTTTCAGCAAGGCGTAACCAAGTAAAGGCGCGTCTTATGTATTTTTTGTTTTTTACAAATTTTTTTGAGACGAGGAGATAGCCCTTAGCTCATACAAGTGGGAGGGAGGTAGCCTTTTTCACAATTGCCAAACTTGGCTACAATTGAACTTGAAAAACTAAAATTTACTAAAAATATGGTAGGGAGAATACAAATTCTTGTTAGTTCTGTTGAGTGTTATTGTTGTTTTGCTAGTTCTTGGTTTTGTTTTAATATATTTTTGTTGGTTTCAATATGTTATTTCGTTTTATTTCTTTATATTAATAATTTGTTTATTTATGTATGTATATTTTTATTGTTTTTAACCTAAACATGAACAATATATTAAACAATACATAATTGATTTTTTTAGAAGGTTCTCAGTATTTGTATCGGAATCAATTTCAGCTTTCTTATGAGTGTCGATATCTGCGGTTCAGTAGTTTTGGCAGTTTCATATTGGAGTTCCAAAGTTCTTGGTTTCATAACGAAATAATTATAATTTTTTTTTTACAAAGTAGGAAAATCTTTGATACATGTAGTTATAATTTTGCGTATTATTTGCTGTTTGCAGCTAGTTCAAAATGGAATAATGTTCAACATTGTTGAATCCTTTAGCCACAATGGATATTGTTTTTATTTGTTTTATAACCATTCAGACCCACATTAAGATGGTTGAAAGTTGTGTATTTATAAATACACAACTTTGACAAATAGTAATCCTTAATAATCCTTATAGTGTGTCGCTAGCATGTTGATCTTCAACGAGACCGAATTATTGTGTCAACACTAAGGGTGCGTTCGTTGCTAAGAAGTGCGGGACAATAAAATGAAAGTTGGTCCAATGTAAATGGTATCAACTTTCTATATGAAACACTACTGTTTTCTTTTTTATTTCGCTCAATTCCCAGCAAACCAAACACAACCTAGTTATTCCCATACTTCTCTATTTTTCTTTTACTTTCTTTGTTGAATGGGTTAGGAAAGAGAGCCTCAAATCTCGATATCACCAATATCGGCTAGTATAGGTGTTAATATGGATTGAAATAGGCCAAAAACGATACAATGTGGCCTATATATATATATATATATATATATATATATATATATATATATATATATATATATTTTGAACCAGGTAAATTATTTCTGGAATCGCTCCCACTGGGATTCGAACTCCTGACCACTCGGGCCGCATGCATCTCTCTTAACCACTAGGCTAGAGGTCATTTGCATATATATATATATATATATATATATATATATATATATATATATATATATATATATGCCGTCTGATACTAGGAACATTAGTTTTTTTTTTTACTAAGAATAAAAAATACGGAACTAAACAAATAACCAATTGATATTCGCTTTCCATTCACTTAGTTTGATAGAATAAGCAAGTTAAATAATGAACCTCATAAACTCATTACCGTGGGACCTCGTGGGACCTATAAAGTCTTAGAAGGACAGACATACGTTTAGGTGGTCGCGGACAATTCCCAAAGTGGGTTGGCTTGTCCAATGTCCAAGACAGATATAATCTGGGTCCTAGGTGACATGAATTTGCGTCTTAAGGGGCCAGAGACACCTGGTGGTAACATTTCACTATACTGCCTAATCAATTTCATAAACAAATATATAGCCCAAGGAGTTCCCACCAATTGGGGAAAATAACATATCATATCCTAACATACATACGAGGTTTATACTCTTTGATCTCGTCAACCCTAACTTACTTCCTATTTTTGGAGTATTGCTCAAAGGCATTGTGTATTACATAAATGATTTGGTTATTAATAAAGACACTCACCGGCCTGCAAAGCTAAAATGAAGAATAGTAGACTGTATCCAACAATGAATAGGAATAGTATGTTAATATCTACTGGTATGTATACTGCAAGTAGGGGAAGAGCCCGACATCCAGGAGTTGGAAAAAGTATTTGATATCACAAGACAAACTTCAGTAAATTTCTCGGATATGCCTTGCCTGATACTCTGCCTAAGTACGGAAGCATGCTGTAATATATAAATATATTGCAACTTGGCTTTCAAGAAATGGAGGAATTATCTAGGAGTGTAGGTATATTCTCTTTGTCATGGAGTTCTAGGAAGATGTAGGAATAAAGGATGGAGTGATATCATAAGTTCATCAACTTGGAGGCGGCAGAGGAAGAGATACTAATAAGGGAGACCGAGAACGAAGACTAGCATGTGCTCAAGGATTTGGATAACCATTTCATAAAGCACCGGCCGAGGAAAAGCTTGCTACCTGCAGATGAACAAGTGTGGCTAGCTGTTCTTTTACTGCCATATGGTACCATTTCATGCCCAGTTGGTTTAACAAGATGCCTCAAGAAATATAAGCATCAATATGCTTTTTATAATAAATTTATAATGGAGATGTTGAGGTTAAGCTTATTGATGACTTTAAGAAGTATCATTATACATTCATATGCCAATCTCAACAATAGGTGAGCTACTAATTACAACTTCTTATGAGGCAATTCCTGAGTGCTAGTAGTGACAAAATGATCTACACATGATTGAGGAGACAGGTGCCATTGCATACCGGATCTAATAGGTTATCTTCTCAATGTAGTAACTGGCCGAGAACAGGGTGATGGTTCCAGTTGAAAGGACGGTTCTGCTACGACATGCATGATTACTCTTCATGGAATCTTAATTCTTGACATTCCTTGCATCTTAGCATGCCACAAGCCTCAGTACATTAAGAAAGTTCGACCCCTTATTATACTTATTTTTTAATATAACGGGAGACACAATACACTGAAGCAACATCCAACGCAGGAGGCCAATTTGATGAAGCTAGAGCTATCTAGATCTCTGAGCTAAGTCCAACCAAGAGAAGGGAGCAGTACTTCAAACGTGCTAGTGGATGATATGAAAGAGAGAATGTATCCACAAGCAGGCAAAGCTTGCTCTGGTTGCTTTGGTTACCAACTTCTACAAGTAGATAACCAGGTTCAAGTTACGAAGTATTAGAAATGTTAGATGCAATTACAATCAATTTGTGGTAGGCTATGGTTTTAAGGTCACACATTATTCAACGGGTGGAGGCACACAGCTCAAGAAGACTAGACAGGAATATGAATATGCTCGATCTTGTATATATCTCATTTGGGGAGGGGAGGGGAGGGGGTTTGAAGATTTTTATCCATTTGGGTGCTTTCAGGTGTCTGGTTGGTTAGAAGAGCTTTGCGAGGACATATGAGATCCAAAACTGAGTTAGGTTCTTGTTTTTGCAACACTTCGACGCTTATTACACTCCGAATCATGAAAATATTTGGCCATAATTTTGTATGAAAGAGAGCACAGTTTATTTTCTTTTGGGGTACTATTTATAGTAAGTACAAGAGGTCAGGGATTTTGGATGCAAATCAGAAAAAAAAATTACAGCTTTGCTGGTAAATAATTTGTATCCTTGGAGAATAAGTCACTTTATTTACAATTGAGTCTGGATAATGACCCCCCATAGACGAAATGAGATCATTGATTAGGTAATTGCCCATGGATTTTCTTGCGATGGTTTGGACTTTGAGCGGTTTGTTTTTTTTGCTTTGACCTTTCATTTGGTTTCAGCCTTGTAGCATCAGTTTTCATGTATGTATGGATGATATATTCATGTTTCTGTCCAATGTAGCATCTATTGGTAGGTAACTATATTGGACTACTTCCAAGAGGTGACTGAATTGTTGATAGTTCTTGGTAGCTTGTGTAGTGTTTGAAGAGGCACTCTTGAAGCTTTGAGTCCCTCTCCTTTGAGTCACTTATGTGGGGAATACCTTTGAGGGTCAATCTAAAATTAGTTCGTCTTCTCTTCTTTCCCTGTGCGTTCTTTTGAGATGAAAACCACTTATCTTCTATTCTTCTCCTGCAGTTGTTCAGTATGAAGCACGATGAAGGATGCCATTATGATTTGAAGATGCTGCTTGCGAAGACGTCTTAAATTTTGAGGATTCTATATGTGAAATACATTTCTAAGCAACTATCTGCCTATATGGTTTAAAGTGAATGTGGACAACTTCTTAAACACCGTGCTTGTTTTGGTTTGTGACTGCTCTGGTCACCTTTGTAGTGGTATCTTGCTCAGACAATTTAGCGTTTTGCTGAACTCATATATGTGTATCCTCTATGATACCATGGTTTGCTATTTGAACATTTTGGGTATGAGATTCTGACAATTGCGTCTAATCTATTCATCTGGCTTATGCTCATGCATCTGTAATACATGCGTGAAACGAAACTTGTGTTCTTCACTCTATCTTACATTCCTTTGTCGTGCAATTTGGAAATATTTATTTGAATTGCATAAATATGTTGGCTAAATCAGTCCTTTATAATGTTTTGCTTTTAGTTCTTGTTGTGACGAGTCCCATACCGCCTTTCTGTCTGCTGGGGACTATTTCTAGATCAACTCTTGATTGTCACTTTCCATCAGTTTGATCTCTGTAACTACCAACCAATGATCTGGCATCTTCATCAACCGTTGTTAGCCAGTATCCTAATGTCTGATTTGTGGTAGATGTGCATACTCGACATCTTTTTTTTTATTACTATTTTACACCTCTGAGGATATGTTTTTTATTTCATGATCAACTTTTAAATGAAATTTACAAAATAAATACAGATCATGGTTGATATTCAAATGTAAAAAATGC
The DNA here is from genome assembly GCA_029216955.1 of Iris pallida. Lineage (NCBI taxonomy): Eukaryota > Viridiplantae > Streptophyta > Magnoliopsida > Asparagales > Iridaceae > Iris > Iris pallida. The sequence continues at coordinate 2,751,586 of JANAVB010020999.1, forward strand.
AACAAAAAAAATGCAGGAGCATTACTCAAACATTAACGTAATACCCATTATCATTAATGACACATTTCAGTGTTTTTTCCTATATATTTTTGTTCTTTTGATTTTTTTTGCAAAAAGTTGCTAGATAGTGAGAGAAACTAATCTTGTTCGAGGTGATTTCTTTTGTCATGGTACGTTCTCGCTGTCCTCCATTATGAGTCCACAAATCTTTGTCCACTGCACAATCTTGTTGTTAGTGTGTGAAGTTTAGAAGTGATGCCGACTGAAACTATCCTTTTGGCATGCCAGAGGAACATAAGCTGGTATGCTGCTAGTGCTCGTCCATACTCATTCTCATTTAAGAAAGAAAGGAAAAAGGCTGGTTGGTATTCATCTGCAATGGCCATTACCCATCAGAAATATTCCTCTTGCTCCCTTAGCCTTGAGAGAGCTCAGTAGTGGCAAAAATTCCAGATCATAAAGCCCCCATTCTTTGTAGCAAAATGGTGTTCTTGTTTCTGGTTCCAAATTTGACAAAAACTTGTATGTTTGGTCTCAAAGTTAGTTGAGAACTTGAGATAGGAAAATGATGTGCATTTTAGGGTCAGGGAGGGATGATCTACAAGAAATCTATTATACGAAAACGTTGGAGCATCCATCACTGAATTCAGACCCGGGGTCGAAGTTTTCTTGTCATTTTGCTGTCGACAATTCTATTTCCTTAATGATCTTTTTTTTGCTTCCCTAATATTGTGGACAAGCCCTACTACATCAACTGTCAATTTATAGTGTGGTATTTGAGCCTATGTTTTAGTACCCAAAGTTACTTGTTCAGGTTATGGGCATCTCAGTATGGGGTTAAGTTTTCTTGTAAGGGATGGTGTAGGTTGGGAATATTTATTGAAAGGCTCTTAAATCGCTTTTGGGATAGTTACTCGTCAGTCTGGATGCCCATTCTTTTTTGGTTAAATTTTTTCTTGGCTGCCAAAAAGCTTTTAAAACTGGGACAGCAATACTGGTGTGTGTGTGAGCTAGATAGGCGGTGGTGGCGCCACTTTGAATTGAAATGATGATGTCAAGATGTCTTGTTTCTTTCTTCCTCTATTTGGAGTTTGGGGTTGGATGGCGTGGTGAGGGTATAATAGCATATCATGCTTTAAGTGGGGTGCAGACAGTTGCAACTACTTGCATTGTGTGGGGGAGAGAGAGAGAGAGAGAGAGAGAGAGAGAGAGAGAGATGGGTTGTTTTGTGACAGAATTTTGGACAACACTGAAATTCTCATATTCCTCTGCAAAGGATTGGGGTATTAGTTCCCTGTGGGATTCTACTCAATTTGGGGCTCATAAATTGTTCTTATCACCAATAACTATTGCATGATACTTTGCTTATTCCTCATCTCTCTCTCTCTCTCTCTCTCTCTCTCTCTCTCTCTCTCTCTGACGCACACGGCACACCCACAACCACACACATACACACATGCTAGGAAACAAGTCTATGTAGAAGTCCTGTTTTTTCAGTTGAGAATGTTGTTTGCTTCTTACTTCTAAGAAAGCAAGTTTAAAAACAGGAGTGGACGCACGAATTTAAAAAGGAGGGTCAAACCGTCAGAGGTTGAGAGAGGATTGGTCTTTGAGCAGTCGAGTTGGAGGAGAGTTCGTGTATCATGAGAACCGGAGAAGGAGTTGGGAGGAGACGAATCACAAATAGAATTTTTTTTTTTCCAGTGGAGACTCGGGTCAACACGTGAATATCAGTACAAAAAAAGAATATTTTTCCAATGGGTTGAGTTGACCCCACTTATCTCTTACTGTCCGCTCCTGTTTAAAAAACTTCGCTATATTAGCCAGAAAAGAATCTAAGTAGGAACTAGTATAATTTTCATAACGAAAAACTGGATACTTGCACTATTATTTATTACTTCTTTTATAAGAGAGGATATGAAACTAATTGTGGTCAACCTCTACATCATGCTAATATCAACTTGCTTTGTACTTTTTCTTCTTTATTTCTTGTTCTACTTTCCAACAAACAAACAACCTTTTTTTTAAAGCTTGAAAACCTATTTGTCTAGTTTCATAATTCTCATAGGAATTAAGTTCAATTTTCAAACAGTTTCCATCCGGTTTGAGAGCAAAATACAATGCTAATATGTCTTGAGAGCAAAAAAAAAAAAAAAAAAGAGTACTTCTAATAGATTTTTTTTTGTCACGAGGGCAAAGTAGGTTTTGTTCTATATATCTATGAATGCAAGGAAGGGAATAATTCCTAATGAGTTTAGTACTTAATGGAATAAAGAGAAGCCAATAATGGAATGTTTTTAGTACATATTTAGTTCGCTAGTGGCTTTCATGAGATTCACTGTTTCCAAGCAGATGGAAGAGGAGGATCAGTTAACTGAGATGAGAGGATAGGTATTTAACCTCCAAATTTATTTGGTGTGTGAAAAAAAATCAATAGGACTTACAATTTACATCCAAAGGACAATTATGTGAACCTCATATGTAAATAGTAGGGATGAATCAATAAATCCATATCATGTATTCTTGTATCATGATAAACTCAGCTAAACTTCGGTTTCAAGGTCAGCTCAAGCTGTTGAAGTAAACTCAGTCGAAACTCGAAAATTGGGATAACTTGATGAAGGTTTTTTTTATGCAAATCTTTCCAATCTCTATTCCAGTAGAAGGTTTTTTATTTTCTATTTTTTATCACCATATATTCACCTCGTCATTTGCTTACTTCTCTAGGTGATCAGTCATGATCACTAATCACGTTCTCGTTGATTTTACCGTTGAAATCTGTCAACCGATATTACCAAGTTATAGATTGAGGTTCTAGTGCGACTCCTTTATTAGCAGAGTGGGAAAAACAAATCAATTCTCTCTATTGAAGCCTATTTGGTTTTATCAGTTGACAACTTTCCTAATAACAAAAATGTGCCAACTTAGAATCATTAGCTAACACTGAAACCTTCAAAGAAGTTGATCATATAAAAGCAGATAGTTGTCACTACTTAAGATCTTTCAAGTCTATGTAAGGCAAAATTCAGATACCAGCCCATCTTTTTTCTCTCTAGTTTCTAAAAGTTCGTTCTTCGAAAATAAAGATTTGATCGCAAGGTAACTAAATCCTTTAGATTTTACGTCTTACAATCTCGAATCGTTGGTTAGGAACATTGCGAAATAACTCTCTCAACTCGAAGATCCTGGATCTGTTGAATCGACGTACTTATTTTCGGGTTTTGTTAGTTCCCAGCTCAATATCTCTTCTTACAATCCAAGTTTAACAGGCATATTTCACTAGCCTAAACTTGTTGACCGAGTTGAGTAGTTGAGTAGGCAACTTGATTAATAGTAGCCTAAACTTGTTGACTGAGTTGACACGAGTATATGAAGTACATTACCTAACTATAAGCCTTCTGAACTTGTTGCTTGTTTTAATTTCTTTAAGTTAGACAAGAGATTGGAGAAGGACCAGAAAGCAACCTTTCTGTGTCAGAGCTTCCCTCTACGGACAGACACAACATTAGAGTTTGGAGTGTCCTTACTTTCTCCTGTCTCTGGCTTTAGACTACACTTGTCTTCCAACCTTGTGCTAGCTAGCTAGAGCAATCACAGAGGTCTAGTAGTGTCACAAGTACGTATGTATTTCGTAGAGAAGCATGACTTAAGAAGCTAATTAGCTAGATGAAAAAGTTTACAGACGAAACAATATCATGTGTCATCTTAACTAGTGACAATCAGGGCCGACTCTGGCAAAAATGGAGACCTAGACGATTCTGAAAATGCGAGTTTATATGTAAATTTTACGGAACCTTTGTAAAATTTAGGGGACGTGTGTAAAATTTGGGTGCCCTAGACCCATGCCTATGTCGCGTAGGTTTGGAGCGACTCTCTGGTGACAATATAACCGTTGGAAAAGTGAATGTTATAAATTAAAAATGTTTTATTAAAGTTTCAATGTGTGTCCAATTTGAAACGCATAGATTGGAAAGACGTGTCCCTTCCAAACATTATGTCTACTCATATTGTGTCTCTTTGTCATCTATAAAAATATAGTGTTTGAGTAATTCAAATCACTCAATTCATACATCAAACATTAAGTCTGAGAGAGAGACTACCTACATTACTTCGTCCAGTTCATGCGGTATGAAGTGCAGCTACTGAAGGAGAAGAACAGTTGTATCTGCCATTAAACCGTAAGCACCAGTGCATGACGAATATTGTCTTAAGGACATTGAACTAAGTTCAAGTCTTGGTCTCGGTCAGATCATTTATTTATATTATTTATATTTTTGACTAAATTTTGTACAAAGTAGGAGATAACAATAACATGAGACCATTTGGTACACTGTTTGCAATATTTCTATTTTTTTTTTTTTTTTTATATTCCTGAAACTTCTACCCTCATATATCAGATTCAAGAATATTTATTTAGCTTCTACCATATTTGATATAATACATATATTTATGAGAATATAGAATTCATGTACTTCGTCGTAAATAAATTTCAAGAAATTATTATATATTTTTAGAATGGGGAAAACATTGTGAAGCAACTGATATCATGTGCATTCTTACTAATTAATTTGATAGGCAGAACTCAACTGGGAGCTTCCATAAGATTAAATTAAGGATTAATATTGTCTTTTTCAGAAAAGAATCTCATTGTTGATTGACAATCTAGCAACTACCACATGCATGCAAACTATCGGAAAATGACATTGCCCTTCTGTAATTAATCAAAAAAGAAGAAAAAGAAAATGTTGCTACAGGAAACAAGACAAGTTGAAAATGACTTGAATGATGAATTAAATCAATGATGAATTAAATCACCACAAAGCATATGCAGTTGTCATTTTAAGCTTCATTATTCTTTTCTTTTTTTTTTCTTTTTTTAGATGTCTGACGATGTGCACGGAACTTAGTGCATGCTATGTCTCCAATTTCTACCAAATAAATGAAAAGAATAATACGTCCTCGTGAATCGATCTACTGATCTTTCGTCACCCAGTCGAAATCTTATATCTTCTTATCGGTAATCACAAGAGCCACTCGAGTTCGATACATTATTCTTCCATTTGATGTGGTTCATTGACAGAGGTTTTGGGATCCAATATGGTTTTGTGCATAACTGCTTGTCATATTTTAAGAGACTCCAAAGTTTAGGGGGCGTTTTGTTCAAGTTTTTGTGGCTTGAGAATGAGTTTTGTATTCCTTACCCATATTTGGTATGTTTAGGATTGAGAATTAGGAGGGAATAGGAGGGGCTTAGGTGGGAAAACTATTCCCATTGACTTGGGAAAGCTATTTCCACTTGGGAAAGCTATTCCCAAGTCCCTCCTTGGAAATAGATTTACTTTTCTAGGAATGATGTTTGGCTATTTTGTTTGGACGGTTATGCCCTCTCTTTATTTTCAAAATTTTAACTTCTATCCCAAACATGTGAATCATCATGAAATTAATGAAAGGATATTAAAGAAAAAACTAAATAAATTAATATTTATATCCCTTTGTAAACCAAACATGGAGATGTAAAATTTTAAATTTTTGAACTACCTATTCCCAACCTAACCAAACATGGGTATGGAAATATTGAATTCCTTTCCCATGGGAAATGAGGGTGCGTTTGATTGGAAGCTGGAAAATACGTGGAAAAGAAATTAATTCCACGGAATTATTTTACTAGGAAAATAATTCCGTGGAATTCTAAATTTTCCATAATGGCGGTGTTTGATTGCAATTATTTTCTTGTGGAAAATCAAACAAATTTTCATGGAAAAACTAATTTGGGTGTTTGATTGGCATTATTTTCCATGGAAAATGATCATTTTTTCTTGAAAAATGCTATTTTGTTGTTTGATTGCACTTTTTTTTCCATGAAAAATGTTCATTTTCCATTGAAAAACTTACATTTTCCACATCTACAAATGCTCAATTCAACAATTTTAAAACGAGATAAAGATATACACTTTATAATTCGGACAAACTTATAACACGAGACATTCAAAATGACAACAACAATAATTCCAAATCAATCCCTCACAAATCTACACAATTATCTACAAACAAATGTTTCATAAAGGTTCAAGTTCAAAATGACAATACAACAATAACCGCACATTAGTCCATCACAAATCTCCACAATCATCAACAAACATATGTATCATATAGGTACAAATTTGTTAACTAGTCATTCCTTAGCCAAATTAAAAAATACGCAATGCATTCATCACGAATCTCGTCCAAGTTTACGGTAGACCCATAGTCGTCGGAACTCCACATCTGTAATCTCAAGAAAGAACTTTCCCGCTTTTTCGTCCCCCTCAAATACTTCCATCAAATCCATTATGTCTCCTTGATCAATGTCCATCTCTTTTAGCCTTTCCAAGAGTGCTTGTCCATTCACATAGTTTTGTGATGTTTGTTTGTCGAAAGCAACGGCTTGTTTGTCGAAAGCAACGACGATCATCTCGGAGGACTTCGCTATCTTTGCAAGGGCCAATGCAGCATCTTCCATTGGTTTTATACGCTTTCGTCGTTGTGAAGAACCCCCTTGAACCGACCGATGTGGATGCGCATTTGTTGAAAGACTAGGTTGTGTTTCCTCCATATCATTTTCGCCCTCCAAGTCATCCACGGGTTCGCTCGTCAGAGGAAAATCATTCCCCGAAATCGCTCGATCACCTATCGCAGCGTCGTTACCCAAGACCGTAAGAAAATCATAGTACCTGGGGCATAGTTTTCCTTTCATCTTTGCTCCATCAGGTTTCTCCTGAAAGTAGACATTCAAGAACCAAAGTTAAAAATCTAACAAAATGATAAACATGCTTCATAACTAGCTGAGAACCAAAAAAATATATGGCTCAAAGGAGTACTGAAATAGTAAATCAAGTAACCCAGTATCTAAAGAATTCACCTATGCATAGAGCAAACTGCAGTAATGAAATACTACTTGCAAACTGCAAACCAAAGCAAAGAGTAAACCCAGCACAATCCAGAGTATCAAAACAAAGAGTATGCAGTGAACAAGTATCTATAAAATCCAGTACAGTGAAATGTAAGTTAACAAGCAAACCTATAATGATATCAAAATAAACAAAGAGTATGCAAACATGCTTGTTAACTATCCAAGTATGGAACAAATTGTTAAACTTCATGGAACACCATTATCTTTATTGCATCAGATTCCATGATTTGTCTAGAGAAACATGGCATAACCATCTCCTAAACATGAAATGGATACACATCTAAGAATGAACTGAAAGGAATGATATCCAGGCATTTATATTCAAAAAAAAAAATAGAAACAGAAACTGAAACTGAAAGGAACTGAAAGGAAGTTCCTGATAAATGGAAGTTCCTGAACAAAACAGTCCTCAGGTTTTACACTATGGAAATAGTGGCTCACAGTTTGGCTAGACCTGAAAAAGGTGTAAGCCCCCATCCTGCTACGATGGTCGTGGCCAACTGTGCTTAAAAACATAGCCACTTGTTCTTCAACTCGCACGAACCGGCTATCGGCTAAACCGTAACCACGTAAACGACCACATAATCGTTGGAATGCACCAATTTTCATCCGAAGCATCTCATGGCATACCCTGTCACTCAAGCCGAACATTCGATTCAATGCAACCTCTCTCTCAGCTCTAAAATTACGATGAGGGTGCCTTGTGAGACGTCGGGTAAAATGATGGTGCATCATAGTACTATAGATCGCCACTGCTGGTATCATCATTGTCCAAAACATAGCGACAAGTTGCATTTGCCTCGGTACTCTTGCCATTCTAACACTAAAAATCAGAGTTAATAGCAAGTCAAAATTATAACGATATAACGTTGCCTATAATTGTTACAGAGCAGTAACATTACTGTCATTATCTAAAAATCTAGCATCGTTGAGCTTGAGCTTGGACCAAGCAAAGCAATAATGACAAAAACTATATCCATGTTTGTTTAGGAGTATGTCCAATTCTAGCATAATTTTTCACATAATTTGACAAATTTATTGCCTTTTTGCAAAAATTGGCAGGGGAATCAAAGAAAATAGCAAAATAAAATTAATTCATCATCCCGTCGGTCACATTCAACAAAACAAAAGAGGAGACAAGATCAAATTTCATTAGGAAAATCATATCATACAAAAGAGGAGTCCAGATCCGGTCGAGGAGTCCAGATCCGGTCGTTTCCAGTTGGACGCAACAGCTAAACACAGTGTCG
>JANAVB010020999.1:2764784-2801431 GCA_029216955.1 Iris pallida
TATGCTAAACAAACTGATGCTGTGATGTTACTTTTCAATATGAGAACATGCCTAACATGTTAAATACAGTATGCGAAAATGTTGCCTTACTATGAAACTGCTCAAACATAACATACATGCTAAACGATGCTCTCTATGAGAATGGTCATAACATGTTTAAGATGTTAATGCTAACGATGCCTCAATGATACATTCGTATGATAATACCAAGTATGCTATAATGATGCCTCCACATGAATGCTGTTTGTTACGCCCCGACTCGCCAAATTGTCACCATCGCCTTGACTCGATGTAAATCGATCCCCACGGATCGGGACGTGATGCCGTACAAGTCTTTATTGGACTTGCACAAGGCAAGGATGTGCAATTGAAAATCCTTTTTGACTCGATGCGTTGAAATTAAACAGTGCAGAGATTTAAAGACACATCATAGGAAGAAATTTAGCTTTTCATTCATAAGCTTGCAAAGTATGTGCAAGGTCATTTTTACATTACATATGCCGTTGCGGCTACATCTTGAAACACAAAAGAAAAACTCTCGACAAGCTTGCCCTGAAATAATCCTTATCGTTCCATACATTCACGCCCCTTTATACATTTGAACAAAGCCTTCGATCTGAGTTGGGCTTCAAAATACTTCAAAATAGGAGAGCTTCGTGCCGCCTCCCGTTCTTCAGCTTCAGGTCTAGTCCCGAGCTCCCGCAGCGCGCTCGTTACCTGGGGAGTTGGGGATTAGCACACTTGCTAGTGGATGGGACGAACCCACTCGTCTACATCGACACTGCTTATTAAGGATTCTAGCATACGAAGTGATCTGTCTATTTAGAACTATATGAATTGCAGTTCATATCGAAGGCACATTTTAAATGATAACACATAACCAATTTTTAAGCATTCTTACCACGGCCGTGCTTCTTTCCTGCACAAAATATACATGATACTTACCACCTGCACAAGACAATAGGTGAGCATGCAATCTATCCTATATGCAGTCATTGGTGATATCGACACCATGAAGGATGATTACGTTGCCTTGCGACGCGCCCTCTAGTCCAGGTAGCGAGCCTAACTGGAGGTCTCGTAATGCCTCGCGCCGAAGCACGATTTCTATAATTTCCTCCTAGGCCGATTTTGTCATGCCCCGACCCGGAATCACCCGAATCATCGTCCTCGCAGGGGGCGTGATGCCGCACGAGCCTGGAGTTGCGCTCGTGCAAGGCAAGATGACAAGTTCTCAAATGGTTATCTTTTGATTCGATATTAACAACGATAGGAAAACAGAGTATACGAAACAATTCTCTTTATTGATATTCGAAACTGAGATTACAAAGGCTTTTGATAGCCTAACAATATATGCCAGATTGGCTACAACACTCAGGTTCTCTCTTGTCCACAAAGGATTTCACCGTTCCATACATCATGCCTTCTATATCTCGGCCGCATCAATCCAGCTGCGTAGTCCGAGCGTCAATGCGATCGTACGCTTCAATGCGCTTCGGTATTCCAAGCCTCACGTTCAAGCAACGCTTCGTCGTGAGCAATCCATTCCCTGCACCCTGCATGAAGCTGGTGGGGGATCAGTACGTTCGTCCTCGCATGTACTGAAGCAAAGATCATCTTTCCAAACCGATATTTTAATATTTATGTTGAATCATGCAACTTAGCTTATGATCTTGCTATGTTCTTCTTAGGGTCAATTTTATGACATCTTCGAAAGCGTAAAGCATGTTATCATAGCAGCATGTTATCGAATTGAATAGGCAAACAAACAAGCAATCTCGTGTTTGATTCGTGACGCGACTTACCAAGTCGACGCACTCGCCCTTGCACCGACGCAAGGTGAATACGCCGTAATCCTTCCCTGTCATGTTATTGTGCATCTCTAAGCAGGATCTCTATGTGGGACGCATATGCGCCTACACTTTCAATCCATCGTTCCTTAACTATATGAGGGCCGTTGGCGTATCCGTGCCGGAATGGACTAAAGGAGTTCCTTTCTTTTCTCTCCTTCTTTTCTCTCTATTTGGTCGGGCTGTCCGGCGTTTCACGGGTTGGATCACATCCCAACAACCGAAACGTTCCCGCTGCATACCATCATTTGCGGTTTTTCCCATCTTGTTTAAGGATGTGCACCTACAAAGATTATTCGAATCCCTCCTAGGCCAAAGCGGTTCCGGGGCGCTCCGGCATTTAACCGTTTGGGGAAAACACCCGTGCACGGACGATATCACATTTTATCTCAAGCCCATTCCAATCGACCATACAACGCCCTTATCATTCAAGCAATTAACTTCAAACAACCAAACATAGTCTTGAGTCCGAGACTCAGACTTATCATCTCGTATATCTTTCGTTAGCTTTCTGTGTTCTTACATTTCATACTTCGTTTCAATGGTTCAATGGCATCGTGCCTCAACTCAATGCTCGTCAACCGAACGACCCGAAGGTCTCGAACACCTTTCGAGGCACCATGTCATATCCGACAGTTCCGCCACATTCATGCCACAACTTTATTCTCTCGCAACGAAGCCATCTTTTATTATCCCGTGCACGTAGGCTTGCGCGCTAGGGCGCTCGCCTATTGTCTTTCAATGTTCTAGCCGTCTAACTCGTGCAACAAAGGCACGGTATGGTTCGTGCACTAAGGCACTCGCCGAGTACAGTTATCCCATGTTCTTACGGCTTGCGTACCGAGGCGCTCGCCTTTGCGATATCCAATATTCCGTAGCGACTCGTGCATTTGATGCACGTTTCATTTCAATTGTTCTAACTTAGTGTTCGACTCACACTATGATTTATCTCCGATCGGACCACGCCCGTGGCGTCGATAGGTTAACTTAGCATACAATGATATATTTGACTTATCGCATGAAGGAGTAAAAAGAAGTCAATCCTCCCACCTTGAGTCGATACGTCTTCGCCGTTTCACCGAGCCGATGCGGCTCGATTTCTTAACTTCGTTGCACGGACACTCTCCTGACTTAGCCATTCGAGCACTTCGTGCTTCATTGAATCATACGTCCGATTTGCCTTAGCGTGCCCAAGTCTCGGCCCGTCGCAAGGCGACGATTTGATTTCGCGGACCCCTTACTAAATATTGCAAAAGATTGACCTCTAATATTTTCCCGTCAAAGTATAACCTGCAAACGAAACCAACTAAAATCAATACTTGCATCGATTCGGACTTGCGCCTTGGTCGATTCGATTTCTTAGAATCTTCGAGCCGATTCAACGCTTCAGCGTAATGCGCCGTGCGGAGCGGGGCATTACAGAATATACCACTCAAAATAAGGTTCGTCCTCAAACCAAAACCAACACTCCGACTAAGTGTTTTATAGATCGTTTCACGATCTCGTCCCACCAATGTTGTTCAGTTTCACACTATCTCACAAGCTTTTCATTAACATTTCAAAGTCATCCCTGCAGCTCGATTTGAATTTTGTATACAACTCGATTTGGATCCATACCTATATTCAAGGCGTCCCGAAGATATATGTATTTTTGACCAATTCCAGTGGTAGCAAATTGGAACAAAGCTGACAGGTAAATTTCAATCCTATGCTTGCCATCTCGTACTTTCGTTCGGACTTATCCTTAGCAACCGTTCTCGAAATTTCATCGCATACGTATATTCGATACATACGTGATTCATTCAATCAAGTCACTGCACGTGACGCGATTCATAATCGCCTTCTCGTTTCGTATGATTCATCGGAATTATCAATTCTACGCATTGCGTCAAGCCGTCGTGCATCCAATCACAACGAGTCTTCGCAACGCCTTGCGTTCGAAGTTGCTACCCAACTATTTTCGGAATCTCGCTATGCACTTATCTCGATTACAATTTCCTTCGTTGACTTGCAAACGCATCAACATTCAGGACTACGTCCGCTAGGTTACTTACATAGTCTCCGTGCTTAACTTCTTCCGACGCAACTTTAAATTGACATTGCACAAAGGCCACAATCTATCCAACACGAAAGTTTATATCAAGGCGACGGTGCTCAAGGCAACGATCGCCTTAGCACGAAGGTCTTTACGATGCGTCTTACATTCGATTTCCTAACGAGTAGGAATTCACTAGCCAAATTTCCAACTTATCCGTCTCGCAACATCAAACATAATTTCGATTCACGCAAGCTCAATTACAAGGTAAATCCGAATCTAACGACATGACTCGTAAGTCATTTCCTTATCATTCCCTCTCGTGCATAGCACGTTTCTCGCAATCGCCTATCCGAATTACCAAGTTTGTTGGTAAATTTCAAGTTCTATCGTCGACCAACATAACCATTCAAGTATTCATCCGACGAATACTCAAAATCTAACTATATCATTCTCAATCGAAAGCTGTTCCAACAATTCTCGATCGCCTAGACTTATCGTCAACATGCACCGTGTTATATTTTTTATCGGTGCAATCTCATATGCGATATCGCATGGGTCATCTTACGGTCTGCAGCATTTAATTTGATTTGGCGGTCAAGTCTTCTAGGGTCAGCTGCCCCGAAGCTACGCTCGATAATTGTGGATCATCACCGAAGGACAGTTTACTACGAACCATGCTATATCTTACTTCGGAGCCAAATCACGTTCCGACGATTCTATGCGACTACCCAATTTCAGACAAAACCGTTTCTATCGGCGCAACTGATGCGCAACTATCCTCCGAGTCAAGTCATGCACTACCGTCAATGATTTCGCAATTTTACGAACCATCTCCTCGTATCGAGTTCGAGTCTATCTTATTCGCAGGTCGACACACGAGATGCTATACGCATCGAGCAATCGTCGATGACTTATAGTCTCGCCCTGATTAATCACAAAATTTACGATCAACCAAGTTCGTTCATTCTCGTATCGTTACTTACAAAATTTCATAGCGCGAGGCACACTCTATTTTGTATTCTCACATCGCTTACGTTTTCTTACGTATCGATCTCGATACGCCGTATCCATTTTGATAACGTAAGGGTCAACTTTAAATCTGTTTCAACGTCAACTTAACTCGCATCGCATACATCCAAGTTCGCAACGAGCTTTTCCATATGCATCAACTTGTTTTCCGATTAACCGTATCCCGCTATACTTTGATCGCGTAACTGAGTTACCGATTATCCAACATCGAACCCTCGAGTTATACGATCACGCCCTCTAAGTTTCGCGTGTTTTTCAGTCGTACTCAAATGAGTTTCGCCGTAACGTAACCAACTATTTCTTAGGCACGATTACTCACGTCAACCAACTCTTCACCGAAGTCGCACATCGTGCTATTCGATTACAATTCGTATCGCCCAACATTTCTATCGAAATCGTAAGTCGTGCGATTCGATTCGCCTAGCCGAACATTCCTATCGAGGTCGCAAGTCGTGCGATTCATTCGTAAGCTCGAGTTTTTCCTTTCCCGTCGATCCGATTATTGCATTAAGGCAAAATCATTTCGCTAGTCTTGGTCGTCCGACCAACTTATAACTTCCGTCCGACGTATCGATCATCGATACGAGTCTTGCCTTATCGTCCCAACCGATTTTCGATGATCACTTGCATCAACATACCGTCATACAAATTTTCAAACGAGTCTCGGTACCCTCCCGTCCGTTGCGGACAAACCTTCCAAAATTCTCACAATACGTCGATACAATTTATCGCACAAGTTCTATACCATATACCACTCGGAATCGAGTCATTCATCGCCTACGTGGTATGGCATATACCACTCGGAATTCAAGCTATTTCCCTCGCACTATACTTAGTATAAACCAACATTTTCTTTCGACTCACGATTTCCGCAATGATCGTGCTTGATCACAACCGTAACTTTGATTCTATCAAAATCCGACACAACTCGGTCAATGTTCTCGTTTGCCAACATAAGTTTGTGTGCAACCGAACGATTCATTCTATCGATTTATGATTTCGATTATTTTCTTACGTTGCATCTCGTGCAACAATTTATTTGATATGCGTTGCACCTCGTGCAACAAATTTTACTTTCGATACGCGTTGCACATCGTGCTACAATTTATTTCCGACACTTTTATTTTACTTTGTACAACAATTCATTTTCAATTTCCTTTGCACTTCGTGCAACGATTAATTTGATATGCGTTGCACCACGTGCAATAATTTTTACTTTGAATACGAGTTGCACATCGTACAACGATCATTTTCGACATTTACCGCACCTCGTGTAACGAATTACTTTCGACTTTCCAAGTCAATGCACAATCCGTTTTTAACACATGCGGTATTGGCTTATCACTTCTCACTTTCATTTTAACGCATATTCACATTAACTCGCTGCACTTCGTGCATCATTTTATTTCTCATTCAACATGTTACATTGCGACAACATCTCAAATCGTATTTCACAATTTGTTGCGCTTGCAGCAACTAACATTTTTACGGCTCGTTTGCATTCAATGTAATATACCCTTCACGACTTTCTTAGCAAACATCATGTAATTTCCAAAACACATGCGGCAAAATTACACGATTGTATTAGACTTATTGTATGGAACATCCAGTGCAGCATCGAGTAGAGTCAAGAGTGGTATCAAGTGGTGGTGGGCAACTTTTAGAATTGTAATGAAGCAAGCATCCAGAGGAAATTGAGCCTAGAGCTCTGATACCAATTTGTCACGCCCCGACCCGGAATCACCCGAATCATCGTCCTCGCAGGGGGCGTGATGCCGCATGAGCCTGGAGTTGCGCTCGTGCAAGGCAAGATGACAAGTTCTCAAATGGTTATCTTTTGATTCGATGTTAACAACGATAGGAAAACAGAGTATACGAAACAATTCTCTTTATTGATATTCGAAACTGAGATTACAAAGGCTTTTGATAGCCTAACAATATATGCCAAATTGGCTACAACACTCAGGTTCTTTCTTGCCCACAAAGGATTTCACCGTTCCATACATCATGCCTTCTATATCTCGGCCGCATCAATCCAGCTGCGTAGTCCGAGCGTCAATGCGATCGTACGCTTCAATGCGCTTCGGCATTCCAAGCCTCAACACGTTCAAGCAACGCTTCGTCGTGAGCAATCCATTCCCTGCACCCTGCATGAAGCTGGTGGGGGATCAGTACGTTCGTCCTCGCATGTACTAAAGCAAAGATCATCTTTCCAAACCGATATTTTAATATTTATGTTGAATCATGCAACTTAGCTTATGATCTTGCTATGTTCTCCTTAGGGTCAATTTCATGGCATCTTCGAAAGCGTAAAGCATGTTATCATAGCAGCATGTTATCGAATTGAATAGGCAAATAAACAAGCAATCTCGTGTTTGATTCGTGGCACGACTTACCAAGTCGACGTACTCGCCCTTGCACCGACGCAAGGTGAATACGCCGTAATCCTTCCCTGTCATGTTATTGTGCATCTCTAAGCAGGATCTCTATGCGGGACACATATGCGCCTACACTTTCAATCCATCGTTCCTTAACTATATGAGGGCCGTTGGCGTATCCGCGCCGAAATGGACAAAATGAGTTCCTTTCTTTTCTCTTCTTCTTTTCTCTCTATTTGGTCGGGCTGCCCAGCGTTTCACGGGTTGGGTCACATCCCAACAACCGAAACGTTCCCGCTGCATACCATCATTTGCGGCTTTTCCCATCTTGTTTAAGGATGTACGCCTACAAAGATTATTCGAATCCCTCCTAGGCCAAAGCGGTTCCGGGGCGCTCCGGCATTTAACCGTTTGGGGGAAACACCCATGCACGGGCGATATCATATTTTATCTCGAGCCCATTCCAATCGACTATGCAACGCCCTTATCATTCAAGCAAGTAACTTCAAACAGCCAAACATAGTCTTGAGTCCGAGACTCAGACTTATCATCTCGCATCTCTTTCGTTAGCTTTCTGTGTTCTTACATTTCATACTTCGTTTCAATGGTTCAATGGCATCGTGCCTCAACTCAATGCTCGTCAACCGAACGACCCGAAGGTCTCGAACACCTTTCGAGGCACCATGTCATATCCGACAGTTCCGCCACATTCATGCCACAACTGTATTCTCTGGCAACGAAGCCATCTTTTATTATCCCGTGCACGTAGGCTTGCGCGCTAGGGCGCTCGCCTATTGTCTTTCAATGTTCTAGCCGTCTAACTCGTGCAGCAAAGGTACGGTATGGTTCGTGCACTAAGGCTGTCACGCCCTAGAACCAGAATACTGGAGAGCAGGGGAATGACTCAGCCAGCTACGTATTACGGGTAGATGAATACCGTATAATACGATCAATGCTGTCTACAAGACGAGGGGGTGCATACTACATGAAAGTCTCACTATGGTCACTTCACATCTATTGTCTCAATCATTCAAACAAGAAACAAAAATAGAGAACATATAAGATAAAGCAGTAAGGCGTCCCAAACGCTTAGTCAAAATGTTCTTTGATATCTGGCTTTACAAAACATAGCCAGATGATGTAGCAAGACATACACAATTGTTATCAGCTGCAGCCTGACTTAGTTACAATTATGTAAAAATAAGTACAAGACGATTCGACTAACATGTCGGTGCCGAACGACAAGGTATAAAGTAGATAACAAAACGAGCGGGGAAGTAAGAAACCCACTCGAGTCCTCCTGCGATCATCCCTCTAGTGTTGACCATCTTGGAGGTAGAAGTAAGCTGAGTCCTCGGGAACCGGCTCTAAATCTGGCCATACAAAACCAGAGAGGTTAGACCTCTAATAGCAAGTACCACAAGGAAGCACGACATGAGAACTAAAACCAGTAATGAGAAATATGATAAATAGATCTCTGCTTGCCACTTGGATTCTCATAACATCACGACACTTCGAACAAACCTCCCAACCAAACAAGGACAGAAGTTGGTCCGTCATGTCCTGACATTCTGATCATCTTAGTTAGGCAACAGAGCAGGTATAGTACACAACAAATCAATTTAAACGGCCATTCAACTACTACGGCTTGCTACTGTGTGTTCCAAGTTATCCTGGAATTATGCAATAAAAGATTCTTCAGTTCTCACTATGTGCAAGCAAGGCTAGTTTACCCCGTCAATAAATTGTGCCAATCATGAATTAGACGAGTCCCAGCAGGACGCCCGTCATCAATATATAATATACAATAAATAATATAACCAGATACCGCTTCGTGCCCGTGTGGCAGGCTTGCAGTATCTGTGGGGACCAGCCGACCTGTCGGGCACTTAATAGTCCCAAGAGGGCTGCCATATAAGAACTCGGGAATCCATTCTCTCCATGTAATTATTATTTTATTTAACTTAATAATCTCTATGTTGAGTGAAATCCCATGCCGTGGATCATGGTTATTCAAATGAGTACGTTCGTACGGGGTACGATATGCGCAACTCTACAACGATACCCGTGCGGCTAGGTTGTAGGTCTTACATAGCGTAATGCAACAATCAAATCTAACCACAAAATAATCATGCCTTGACCATAAAGTACACATGCTGCTTTTGTAGAAAAATAAATAAATAAATAATTAATTAGATTGAAGCATGCATGTGTCTGTATGCCGAGGTTCGGAATTAGCCAGTCGATTACAATAGTTCATAGTTAATATGAACGTGTCTCATTCATTCAATTCAATAAGACGACTAACCAGTCTCTCCGTTCCAACTAGGAACACATGATCAATTATTAGTAAAATTACCCATCAATGTTAATTCGTACCAAGGCATGAAAGTCAACTATTATAGAGCAAATAGAAACACCAAGGTTAGATTACGCCAAGGTTGGTCTATGCCCAAGTCAGGCTACGCTCAAGTCAGGCTACGCTCAAGTCAGAATCAAACTGCGCTGCGCTAAAGAGCGCGCGCAACTCTATGGCGCAAGCTAAAAAGCTAGCGCACACTGCTCACTGTCTTCTCCAAAACAGCAAGAACTCCATGGTTTGCACCCAAGGCTTCAAAAGTCCATAACTTGGTCAAAATAAGTCCAAATCTAACTTTTCAAAGGTCAAATTTGGGTAGAATAAAATTCTCTACAACTTGGGACCATCAAAAATTGCAAACAAAGAAGTTTGATAGATCAAAACCACCAAAATCCGAAAATAACTCATTTCTAGATCTACAAAAATTAAGGCTTCGAAATAAAAAATACCAAGTTCTAAACTCTCTTAGGATCATGAGAGGAAGATAAATGAACTATAAAAACATGGGTTCTCATGGGAAGCAAGTTGTACTTGCCTACGGTTTGGTAGGTGGAGGGAGTGATGAGGAAGAAGAAGAAGAGTGATGGTGAAGGAAAAATAATGAAGAGAGAGAAAGGGGGAGTTGGCTTTAAATGAAAAGGTGGTGGTAGGTGGGGGTGTTAGGTTTGGTTCATGATGAACCAACTAACTAAACCAAACCAAGCCGAACCCAAAGTCTAGCTAAAGCAGAGAAATAAAAGCAGAAAGTAAAATACAGATAATTAATTAACATGAATTTAAAGGAATTTAAATACAGAATAATACATGATAAATATTAAATAAATACATTTGAGTAGTACATGTATAAAATATGCATTCTGGGAACGGGGAGTGACAAAGGCACTCGCCGAGTACAGTTATCCCATGTTCTTACGGCTTGCGCACCGAGGCGCTCGCCTTTACGATATCCAATGTTCCGTAGCGACTCGTGCATTTGATGCACGTTTCATTTCAATTGTTCTAACTTAGTGTTCGACTCACACTATGATTTATCTCCGATCGGACCACGCCCGTGGCATCGATAGGTTAACTTAGCATACAATGATATATTTGACTTATCGCATGAAGGAGTAAAAAGAAGTCAATCCTCCCACCTTGAGTCGATACGCCTTCGCCGTTTCGTCGAGCCGATGTGGCTCGATTTCTTAACTTCTTTGAACGGCCACTCTCCTGACTTAGCCATTCGAGCACTTCATGCTTCATTGAATCATACGTCCGATTTGCCTTAGCGTGCCCAAGTCTCGGCCCGTCGCAAGGCGACGATTTGATTTCGCGGACCCCTTACTAAATATTACAAAAGACCGACCTCTAATATTTTCCCGTCAAAGTATAACCTGCACACGAAACCAACTAAAATCAATACTTGCATCGATTCGGACTTGCGCCTTGGTCGATTTGATTTCTTAGAATCTTCGAGCCGATTCAACGCTTCAGCGTAATGCGCCGTACGGAGCGAGGCATTACAGATTCGGTCCCAGGGCCCCGGGTACCGTATCGAGGAAAGCTCATCTTGTGCACAAGTCGTTCTTGACCATGCGAATGTATGAACAATTTAATATGTATGAAGTAATTTATATAGCGTAACCATTATCAAACCACATAATCATTCCTACTCGTGCCAGGGTCCTTTCCCCGAAACCGTACGTTCTGATTTAGCATCCCGTAGGCAGCAAATTCTCCGAGGCATGATATACTGCAACCAAGATTTCTTCGTTGTGTTTTGCATGGCATGAAATATATTCTATCTCTTTCTTAGAACTTTATCTTTTCTCTACTTAGTGTGAACTTATAGATTCGGAGTTAACTTCTCTAGGTTGATACATTATCCCGAGTTCTTGATCTTAGTGGCAAGCATACATCCCGTTAACATCATCGATTTGAACGTTGAACTTTAAAAATTTAGTTGGCGGGAAGGAGTAGAAAAGAAGGGGCTGAAGAACCACCCACCTAAGGAGATTGCGCCGAGAGTAGGAGAACGCTTCGCGACGGTCAAGCGTCAGTTACACGAACTCCTGCAATGGCACGAGCATCGAATTAGAACCCTTCCTTCGAAATTTCCAAAGACGCATTCAGAAATCGACGCAAAAGCACACTATCAAATCCATGCAACAATTCGTTCAGAAAGCCAAGAAAACCAATAAAACCAACGGCAGACGGGTTGCGTCGCTCTCTTTAGAGTTCCTTCGCCAAGACGCCGCCTACCGCATCTAGGACTTATTCCAACAGTAGTCGATCCATTAGTTGGAATGGTACTCATATCACTCGTCCAAATCGATTTTATTGATGCCATGATTTTTGTATACCAAACTCGTCGCCGAGTCAGACTAGCCATCTATGTTCCCGACCATGTCTGACTTGGCACGAGCCTATTACATAGTGCTTCGCCCCAACGGGAGCGGGGCACTACACTGTTAAGAACAAGTTTACATACTTCAATGTTTCTGCTCATGAACTGTAAACTGATGCTAGGTCCCAACTAGAAAGATTACTCTAATAAGTGCTTGCTAAAATGGATCATTTAGTGTTGGTTTAGGCGAGTGGGTTGGATTCTGCTTGCCAGTACATAGATAATGTACTGACCCACGTTGTGGGCACTCTTTTAGGTGCTCGTGCTTGAAAAGTTCTGTACACGAAAATTGGCTTGATCGGTCCCGCGGCATCGAAGATTTGTTGGGCATACAGAAGCTCTCCTTCCAAAAAGATGATATCTTCTGTCTATAAAGAATATAATGTATGGAACATTGTAATCAGTTGTACCAGTGAGTTGTAAGCCAAGTCGGTATATCGAGTTGTAATCAAATGTATCAAAGTATCAAATGTAAGCTTTATGACATTTGTACAGTTGGCTATCAATGTAAAGTGAGATGTGTTGTAAGCATTGTATTTCAATACAAGTCTTGTACTCTACTTCAATTATCAATAAAAAGAATACATTTTTATATATCTCTGTACGACTTCAAGTTATCCTTTTATCTCCGCTGCTATAAAGAAGTGGTGTATTTCTATTCAATAAGAAAGATTGTCCTCATTAACTTCAATTTGTCTGCTTTTGTCGCTGCGATGTGATCCTATTTGAAGATTATCAATTATGTACCATCTTTGCCTTGTACAAGTGCAATACCAGACTTGTACGGTATCACGTCTTAGCGAGGACGATCGATTCCAAGAGATAAATATATGAATAAATGACTCTACGAAATTGGGACGTGACACATAGCTCGAACACCAGACTACCCGCGGGTCGCAATGCCTCCCCTCTACCACTAGGCTAGAGAGCAGGGTGTGGCGGCGGCGGTCTAGAGGATGATGGCGATCTTCGGTTTGGAGATGAGGACGAATGGCCGGATCCCACTATGGGGGGTTGGTCGACGGTCTCGCGGAGGTGGAGGAGAGAGGTTCATAAGGTTGTGATTGCTCCTAGCACTACTCGAAGGGGGATGGATATGGGGAAGAAAGATGATGGAAAGCGTGCTCCGCTTATTACAATTGGGATGGCTCAAGATTTGGAGGGAAGACTCTCATGCATAGAGTCATGCCACAATTGACATATGGAGTGGGGCACGTGGCTAGGTTGGAACCACACCGTCGTTACCGAAAAAATGTGATGGGACGGGATCACAGGAGACGGACAGCTCGTTTGGTAGTCGGCTAATAGGGAAGAGGCTGGGACCAAATTTGACCCGAGTACGGCTTGATAGGATGGCTCAGGCAAGTTCGCCAAGGCAGGGACTAGCGTCTAGCGGAAAGATGAGTTATTCTCCCTCTTTAAAGGCTGCATCGAGGAAGCCTCTCTTTACCACTTTTCCTATATTCAAATCATGGGTTTTCGTGTGTACATGTTTCTAGAAGTCTTCAAAGTTCACCAGCAATGACGAGGCTGCACTTCGTCCACCCTTCCCTCATCAGCATTTCAAGACGGATATCTCGACTGAGGACCAAGTCGAGGCTGAAGGATTCTGGTAGAGGACCATAGTCCTTTACCTGGTCGGGACTAGAGCAAGCTATCGCTCGATTTCAAGTACGGCTAGGAGGCTGTAGCAGCCTCTTATTAGACTAGAAGGGGAGTTTGTTGGAAATCCAACCTTGATTAGAGGGGATGCGAGTATGGAGTTTGCACGTGGAATGGAACGGTGCGGTTGGGGTGAGACCGAGTCTCAATTAGAGCCAAAATTTTGGCACCGATAATAGTGGTTTTGCACAAAATTGTTGTATGGTTTCGAGGGTTCAAGGAGACTTCCGCTACCTCTATGAGATCCAGCTCTTGTAGGTACTTGTTCTTCAAGATAGAAAGAGGGGTTCTTATCAGTGAGTCTTCAACTCCGTCAGGAAGATCGTCATAAGTGTCCAGCAGCTTTGCGAGGTGAGAGTTCTATTTAGGGTTGAGGTTTTTGCGATCTCATTGTAAATGAATTTTCTCCTTCAATATAAGTTGTAAGGGCTAGATTTTGGGGACAAATGAGCCGGCTATACTTGTAATCAATATTTTCATTATATAAAAGCCAAAATTTGTTTAGGTGACCAAAGCCACCACATATTGTGAGTGTGATCTTTGCTTGATCTCATGTAACATGTACGGCTCGTTACTTGCTTTACGGGATCGGAATCGGTGGTTGACACTTTTTCGTTGCACATTTCGAATACCTACAAATATATTAGGTATGCCATCTCTCAATGGTATAATATAGCCATGACCAATCTTTTCATACTATTCGACATTCGTAATCGACGGTGCCGGCCTTGACCCAAAGCGACCAACCCAAGAATTAATTTTTTCCCCAATTTTTTTAGTTTTTCCAACCAACGAAAATAAATTGATTAAAATTACAAATTTTTCAAAGATTATTCCCTCTCACTGGTTGTTAAATTTCTTCTTTCCAGTTGTAGTAGAGTCGATACCAACCATAATGTTCCTTCCCGATTCCCCTCGTCACAAAATTTAATTATTATGTTCCATGCCCATTGTACCTTATTCTTAAGTTAACTAGTAATTAAATTAGAATGAGTGGTTTTGAGCTTTCAATACGTTTTTTTTTGTTGAGCTTTTGAGTACTTCATATGCGCACATGCGAAAGCCGGAAAAAGTAGGCAGAGGAGGACCACATGTGCACGTGCCACTTTGGCTTCGCCCATGTTACTATTTTGCAAATGCATGCCCACTGTCCATCCTTTGCTAATTCATTCCTTCGCTTTAAATGCCCACCAATTCTTTCTTCCCTCTCTTTATTCACTCTCTAGGTTTTCTTTCCATGATTTTCTTTATTTTTAGTTTTCTTTTGCTTCCAACTTTAAGCCACTCAAAAGTTTAGACCCACACTCCTCTTTTATACACTTTTTTTTTTTTTTTTTTCTAATTTCAGACATTTACAAGTAAAAAAAATATTATTAGCTTAAAAGTAGGCGCTAAGATTTCGTTAATATTACAAGGATTTATTCTTACCTTAATATATAGTGTTGGAATAGTGGGATGCATCTCCTAGTTTTTTTATTTCATTTGCAACTCAATTATTTTTCTAGATAAACAGTGGAAAAAAAAAACTTGCATTCCACTAATACGGAATAAGACTCAAATACAAGGAGATAAGTCTTGAAGAAACAAAGAGAAGAATTCATACAAATTTTCAATAAAATGGAATCATCTTCAAGTTAGTCGAAACTTGTCGTATCTAGAATCTATCTTCTTCTTTTTTTAATACGTCAACAACATATCTATATATGCCTCCTTTAATGCAACAAATTGATTGTGAATATCCAATAATAAATTATTATTATATTAGATAAAAGATGGGATCAAGGTGTAAATCATATCCTTGTATAAATATATAAATAGATAAAAAATTAGAACTTTCACTATTAAGTATTCTCGAATATTTTCAAAATAACAACAATTGGATTTGTCATTTTGTAATGTACAAATTATTTTAAAATTTTGTGAAGAAGGTAATTGTGTACAAATTATTTTCAAATTCTCGTGTGTGCGCGTGTGTGAGAGAGAGAGAGAGAGAGAGAGAAAGAGAGAGAAGAAGGTAATTGTGTTACAGACTCCACGACTCTGATCCCATATATGTGTGTGTGTGTGAAGAAGGTAATTGTATTACATACTCCACATTTCTGTTCCGAATGCCTACAAATTTAGTCTGAAGGTCCACTAATTTGATTCGAAGGTCTACAAATTCAGCATGAAGGCCAACTAACCCAGTCCGAAGGCCTTAAAAACTCAGCCCGAAAGCCAATTAATTCGGCCCGAAGGCATTACGAACTCAGCCTGAAGTCCAAATCTCTATATTAAGAGCATCATTAGTAAGGCCCATTCCAATTTCTAGATTCTAGATTTAGTGTAACGACCCGCTCCGCCCTAGCGGAACGCCGATTCAAACGGCTAGTGCAACGACTCGAACGAGCCGTCGACCCGAAGAGTTGGCATCGACCTGAAGAAGAATCGATGCAAGGCTTACATTGGCCCGTCAAGATGAATCCAGACTTAGACTTTCAAAGGCGCGCTCGGAGTATCGCTCGGCCGATGCGAACATCGCTAAGGTGGGTGGCTCCGATGAACCCGTCTTTGCTTAGCCTAGACACATAACAATACGGACACTATCACGAGAATCGCAAGGCGATAACACCGTGCATGCTAATAAATGACTCAACGCACCTAGCTAAAGAAATAATTCCATCTTGTATGCTTGTATAGAATATGGAAATGAACTTGGAAAATGTGAACTCTCGCACTGCGTTCCACGCTCGTGCTAAGGCACAAGCTTACGTTCAAATCACTTATGCGTTCAAACAATGAAACAATGAATGGTTTACAACAATAAAATGGGAAGACTATCAACATAGTCGTTCCGAGTAGAGTATAGCAACATTGAAGGACTATGGGACCGATGGGTCGCCAAGGCGACTCCCGCACTGGGAGTTGCGTAATGCGTGAATGAATGAATTGTGAGGCCCGCCTCACTGTATCAGTATTTTATACGAATACATATTTATTTGAGCTGTATTTCGTATTTCCTGAATTTTGAGAATATTTAAAGTTGCTGAATTGTCATTGTACGGATTTCTGACAATTGTCGGGTGACCCGTATACTGGCTTGTTTCATTTATTTTGGTATGAATCATGACTTGGTTTTAATTTGATTTGACTTGGTTTTATTGGTTTGGTTTAACATGGTTTGGTTTGGCTTGGACTTGGTTTGGTTTAGTTGGTTTCTTATGAGAGAGGTGTATGGTTTAGATTGAGTGGAGAGGAATGAATGGTGGAGATTGCTTGGGCTTGTTATATAAGCCACCTACCACTCTCTCTCCTCCATTATTCATTTTCATTTTTCCATCTTCATCTTCTTCTTCTTTCCTTCTTCACCAAGGAGGAGAGGCAAGTACACCTTGCCGAACCTTGAACAAATTTACTTTTGATTGTTCCATCTTCTTCCTTGCATGATTCTAAGCATGTTTAGAACTTAGAGTTTTTGATTTTATCGGGTGGATTCTTGTAGATCTAAGTTTATATTATTTTCAGTTTTCTTGGGTTTTGATCTACCAAACTTACTTGTTTACGAAAACTAATTGATCCATGTTATAGAGAATTTAATTTCATGCAGTTTTGGCTTTTGTTTTGCTTGATTTCGACTTCGGATGAGCAAGTTATGGCCAAAACAATTTCTGGTCAATTCTATGTTCATCTGCAGCATGAACAGCATGTCGCAGAAGGCGCATGTCGCAGTAGGCGCATGTTGCAATGAGGCGCATGTCGCAGTAGCCGTACAGCATGTCGCAGAAGGCGCATGTCGCAGTAGGCGCATGTTGCAATGAGGCGCATGTCGCAGTAGCCGCACAGCATGTCGCAGAAGGCGCATGTCGCAGTAGGCGCATGTTGCAATGAGGTGCATGTCGCAGTAGCCGCACAGCATGTCGCAGAAGGCGCATGTCGCAGTAGGCGCATGTTGCAATGAGGCGCATGTTGCAGTAGCCGCACAGCATGTCGCAGAAGGCGCATGTCGCAGTAGGCGCATGTTGCAATGAGGTGCATGTCGCAGTAGCCGCACAGCATGTCGCAGAAGGCGCATGTCGCAGTAGGCGCATGTTGCAATGAGGCGCATGTTGCAGTAGCCGCACAGCATGTCGCAGAAGGCGCATGTCGCAGTAGGCGCATGTTGCAATGAGGCACATGTCGCAGTAGCCGCATATCATGTCGCAGAAGGCGCATGTCGCAGTAGGCGTATGTTGCAATGAGGCGCATGTCGCGGTAGGCGCATATCATGTCGCAGTTGAGCCACATAAGGCGCATGTCGCGATAGGCGCATATCATGTCGCGCATGAGCCGCATTAAGGCGCATGTCGTAGTAGGCGCATATGGTGTCGCAGTTGCATGCATGTCGCAGAATAGGCCGCATAATGCATATTTTGACTATTTCTAACTGTTATATGTCCTAAATGACTGAATTATGGCTCGAAATTCTCCCAACTCCCAACATGAAAGTTGTAGAGTTTTTTTCTTGGCTTCAAGAATATATATATATAATATTAATTAACTGTGCAAGTTTCTTTCTTTTAATATGGAGCTCCTGATTGTACTGTACATTTTCTATTCTTGGCCTATATTGCGACAACCCACTTAATAGCTTGTTATTTCTTAAATGGATGAAATTGTTTGACACGATGGTGACCCGTTGTAGTGCACTCCAGATTGGTAACAAGATGATTAATAATTCTTGATAGTGGCCCGTCGTGGCGCACTCTTGATAAGTGATAATGATAATTCTCGATAGTGGTCCGATGTGGCGCACTCTTGACGTGATAAACCTGACATGATGTATCTCGAATGCTGTTGCGACGGCTAACACGACTTGACGAGATTGAATAACTTGGACACCGTGGACGATTGTGCTTGTACAAATGAACCCGTCTTGTCTTGCATCATGTCTAGGACGGGGACCTCTGAGTACCACGGTCAGGGGTACCCACTGAAATTGACTAAGATTAACAACTAGAATAATCCAGTAGTCATGAAGAGATTTCCCAGCTACAGGCAATCCCGTTACCTGGGCGCGCTTATGGATTTGTAGCCTGCCGACGAGTAGGGCACACTTCCAGCACACGGTTATGTGTTGCACCCTTATTGTACTAATATTCGCCTGGATAACCTGGATGGTCTGCAGGGCTTGTGGCTATGGAATAATCTCACTGCATCTTGCTAGTAATTAGGCCTGTGATAACCCTAGTTAGTTAAAGTATCAAGCCGTACTTATTGCTTGGCCGTGAATGTTGGATGAAGTTCGATCAGTCTAGTCTTGTCTTGATCTTGTACTTGGTTATTACATGTTCTGATTTCTTACTTTATCTTGCCGATAAATGGTGGGAGAAACCAAGTTCTGTTCAGACGAAGGGTTACAACCCCGGTCCTTGTTTGGTTTACGGGTTGTAACCTGGTTATCTGAATAGTCCCATGGTTATCTCATCGTATATCACCTTCCCAGTCTAAGTCTTGTTTAGATCCAGTTCCTAATTGTTTCCAGGATAATGATTACAATGATTGTCACTCTAATGTATTGTACTCTGTATTGTCACTCCCTGTTTGTCACTCTCTGAGTGTCACTTAATGATTGTCACCTTTAGCAATAAATGATCAGAGACCAAGTTCTGTTCAGGCGAAGGGTTACAACCTCGGTCCTTGTTTGGTTTAAGGGTTGTAACCTGGCTTCCGGAATAGTACTTTCGTCCTCTTTTTGTATATTGCCTAGCTCTAGTTATTTAATATGTTCTCTAGTTACTTTATCTCACATGTTCATATGACTACTTGCTTTGTATAACTCTTAAAGGATCATTTGCTTAACAAGTCTACTTTTAATTGTGTTTACTAAATGCTTTACTTACTGCCTTCTTATGTTCGGGTTAAGTGCATTGGTACTGCACGAATCTCGATCCTCCCTTACTTATTGCTTTCTCTCTCTGTTGATTGCCTATGATTGCTGGTTTTAAGTACATTGTTCGGCCTCCTTTGTGGTACTTGCTATTTGGGGTCTGACCCCACTGGTTTTGCATGGCCAGGTTCTGATAGAAGAGCCCGAAGGATCTACCGCACCATTCACTCGACGGTGACCAGCCGGAGCACCAGAGTGCCTCAGTGGGCTCTTCTTCATCCTCCCACTGATATGTAAATTCTCCTCTTGTAACGTTTAGCCCCGAGCACGTGTTTAGCTCGTGTTTTGGTATTTTCCTTGATATTGTAGCCTACGGGCATAAAACATGATATGTGTATTCTAGACTATAGCTAGTCCTTATCATGTACGACTAATATTCTAGCTAGTCATCAGTTCTGTGATACTGGCTTCATGATCAGTCATGTATATATGGTTCGGGACGCCTTACTATTGTATGTATGATGATCGTACTCTTGCTCTTGTATAATTGCCTGTGATTGAGATACCTAGGATTGTTAAACCTTAGGACGGACTGATGGCTTGTAAAGTAACCCCCATGTCTTGACAGCTTATACGTGATTTCAGAGTATTAACGTACTTTTGGAATTGCGTAGCTGGCTATGTCTGCCTCCGCTCTCCAGTATTCTGGTTCTGGGGCGTGACATGAATCAACGAATAAATGAATGAATGAATGAATACGTGAATGAATCGATGAACGAACGAACAAGTAAAAGAAAGAAAGGAAAGAAAGAATACATGAAAGATAAGAAAAGAAAGAATGGTTAGCGACATGTGTGACGGGCACGTGCAACGGGGCTCGCTACTCGCGCTGCACGGACGCCAACCTGGTCGATAACGCATTATGGCTAAGGGTTAGCCTACGGCTCGGAGATAGCCGCTAAGTTTAAAATGTCAAGATAATACGAAATGGTCGTGGACAAACGACACGGGCGATGGGGGAGAATACCGTGGCCGTGCAGTGATTCTGCGGCACGGGAGTTGTGTGGAGTATACCGTGGCCGGCCTAGGCGGAATCAAAAGTCAGGGCTTACGGGCTGCCTGGGTGCGGGCTTGGGCACCGGAAGACGTAAGTGCAGGGTATTTCAAGAGACTTAACGGGGTGTACCAGCCATCACCCTACGCTAAGTTGAGAAATACCAAGGAGAAATGTCCAAAATGGCTTGTAAAGCCAGCGACCGGTGCATATAGATTAAGTAGACTTTGCTGGTGGCTATCCACGTACAAGTTCTTGCATTGAAATCAAAGTAGTCTAAGTTAAATGAACAAGCGCCTATTGAACGGCTGGAAACGTATCACACCAAATAACAAAGAGTGCTTCATGCAAATGAGTTAGAGAACGTGCCTACGACGCGCTAGGACCTGAGGCAGGAACACGCTCTTGATATTGAAAGTTTACATGAGACACGTTAAGTTATTCCTTATGAATTGTTGACTAACTTGGTTTACTTTGGACAGGGAAGGCCGGACGATAAGTATGGGTAAGTCGTACATGTTTTTCCATGCGACACTTGTATTCCGCAACACGAGATAGGCTATGAGATATGCCATAAAAATGATCCTAAGGCAAGATTAGAAAGACAATGAATGATAGACGGTGCACAAAAGTAAATATAACGTGTTTGGTAATGATAGTATTGTGGGCGAGCTAGCCTCCCCACCAGTGCATAACAATGTACTAATAACCCCACAGTATGCTTGCAGGATGCAGGAGACGCCGGCGGTGCGGAGCTTCCATCAAACGTGTTAAGGCACAAAGCCAACTCCGGGGCCTTGGGACGTTGCAAGAAGCTGAAGCACCCTATACAGGACATAATGTATCGGAACATCGCTATGAATCATTCCATGTTGTAAGCTACTTGGCACGCCTTTTATGTTTCAGAGAGAGAGAGCTTGAGCGACTTGTAATATCGGCCTAGCGCCGCTTGTAAACTTCTTGAATATCAATAAAGAGTTGAATTCGCCTCTACTTGTGTTCATTTACTTTCCGCTGCAATGGGGACACTCTGTGCGACTCTGTGGCCTAGCTCAAATCGGCCGTTTCTGGACTTAGCCTCGCACGGGCGCAACCTAGGCCCGTACGGCATCATGCCTTAGCGAGGACGATCGCTCCTACGGGAGCGGGGCGTGACATTTAGAACGTAGGAGCTCATTTTGTAGAATAGTAAGTCTTATTCCTATTCCAAATTTCAATAATTTTGGTCCCATCCCGTGCTAAGGGTTGGGCCTCCCAATTTTTAGATTCTAGATTGTAGGACTCGTTTTGTAGAATAGTAAGTCTCAATTTGGAGTCCAACTTTCTAGATTCTAGACTTTACATAATTTTTTCCTGCATTATTTTTTGACCACACAATCTATGGGACCGGAGCTCACTTTATCATTTTCTACCATTCTCACACTGTAATGTCTGTGGTTCGTATTATATATTTTGGAATACGTGTACGAATTTTATCTAGTATTGCATGATTTCTTGCTTAGCTTCCTTCATGGCTTGGTTTATTCCTGGTTCGGGTTGGCTTGGTTCGGTTTGGGATTGCTATTGGTTCATTATGAACCAAGGGTGAACCCCCTACCTACCACCACCACTACCGTTTATTAACCATTTTTCTTTCTCTCTCTTCATTAACCTCTTCATCTTCTTCCATTTACTTTTTCACCTACCAGAGAGAGAGAGAGAGAGAGAGGTCTAAGCAAGTGCAACTTGCTTCATGGAGGAACTCAAATTTTATTGCTTCATTCTCTTCCTTACAGCATTTTAACTTACTTTAGTAATTGGCATTTCCACTTTCCACGGCTAGATTCTTGTAGATCTAAGTTTACTTTATTTTCGGAAATCTTGGGTTTTGATCTACTTAATCTTGTTATTTTCGAGTTTTGAGGGTTCCATGTTGTAGAGAATCGTGTTCTGCCCCATTTTGACCTAGGGAAGTTCGGATTTGGGCTCCGGATGATGGAGTTATGAAGCTTGAGAATTTGGCTCTCATGGTGTTCTTCTTCTCTGAAATTTTGGAGAAGATGAACTGTGCTGACTTGACCGTATGAATAATTCATGCAGCAAGTGTTCTCTTCAGCCGCATGGCTGGAAGTACTTGAGCCGCATGAGGGCCGAACTCATCTAGCCGCATAACTCGCTCAATTCCCAGCCGCATATAATCTGCACTTCTTTAGCCGCATGAGACGCTACCCTTCTGACCGCATGCGCCCTCCCTTAGCCGCATGAGGACCCCGCTTCTTCCAGCCGCATGAATGCTCTGACTTAGTCTCATGCGCCCTCTCTTCCCGCTTCATCCCAGCCGCATGGGACTTTACTTGATCCAGCCGCATGAGAACTTCTTCCCGAGCCGCATGAACTTGGTCCACTTGTAGCCGCATAGGCGCATGACCCCGCTAACCGCATAAGCGCATGGCTTCGCTCCTGTCCCTGCCGTATGGATTGTTGCTTCAACCGCATGCGCTTCCCTCTTTCCGTAGCCGCATGGACTGTTCTCCTCCTGCTGCATGAGCTTGCCTTCCTCTTAGCCGCATGAACCCAATTCATCTCAGCCGCATGGTTGCATGCGCCCTCTTATCCCGCTGGCCGCATGAGGACTGATATACTTAGCCGCATAGGCTTCCCTTTATCAGCCGCATACGCCTGACCCTATTCTGCCGTATGGGTTGTTCTCCTCCCAACTGCATGAGATTATTCCTGGCCGCATATTCCTGAACCGCATGACTGTAGGCCTCAAAAATGAAGTCACGCTGAGTTGATCAGAACAAGTCACGCAGAGTGATCCGAGAAGCAGCACAAAAGATACGCTAAGTTCTGCCTGTCCATCTCCTTTAGAAATCACGCAGAGATAGCTCAGCCATACGTCAGAATCATAATAACTGACAACACAGCAGTCGAGAAACGTCTCCTCGTATGCCACGTATGCACAAAACTCGAGAGATCATCGCCGTCTTTTGCGTGATTTTCGAAATCTTCCTTAGCAAGACTCACTCTTCACCAAGTTGGCGTGACTTTGGGTCTTATCTTCATTTAATGCGGCTGACAATATAATCAATGTCAGAGATTTTGTGTCAGACGAAGCGTGCCAAATCAAGACAGCTGGCGGTTTGCGTGGATTCTGAACCTTCTCCTTCCTCAAGTTTGCGTGGATTTTTGAGTTATTCTTCTCAAAGCCTGCGTGAATTCTGAAGTATTCTTCTTCAAAGCTTGCGTGGATTTTGCCTTCAACGAGTCTGCGTCAACGAAACTGCGTAGATTTTTGCCTTCAGCAAGACAGCGTGGATTTCATTTCAACTGGAGTACGTGGCAGCCATGCCACCGATCTCTCTCTCGCGTGCCCAGTAACTTGCACACGACCCATGCACTAATGCCATGTGTCCAACAGTTACGGGCTACGTCCAATAACTACTCACTAACCCTGCGTGTATTTAGAGTCTGCGTGACTTTTCAAATGCACCAGTGGTGAGGTAGTTATCTTTTCAGTTACTGTTTTGACTCTATAAATAGAGTTCTTTTTTCTCATTCATTGTACAGATACATTGATATCTACTGTCAAAATTTTGAGAGCTTTTCTTCTTCGCATAGTCCAAGGGATAAAGCGATCGTCTTCTAGATCGGATTCCTACAGTTGTAATTTCCCAGAAACACAACAAATAAAGAGAATTTCTTTATGGAAAACAAATTGGCGACTCTGCTGGGGAGAATCATCTCCTCTTCTGAGATGGTAACAACTCAATGCGACACTTCGTCAATCGGCTCGACGAAGAAGGTGATGACGATCAAATTCGATCAACTCGCCTATGAAGAAATGCAGCGGGCTAAGGGTGGCAAGCCCATTCCAGCCTCCATCATCACTGCCAAGTCGAAGGGACACTCTGTCTATGTCCCTAAGAATCAGTTGACAGTCAATGGTGAAGTCTCTGCCACAGTGTCTACTCCTAACACTGGCAAGAACTCCACTGCAAGCACGCACACTCTTGTGCGCTCGAAGATGACAGTAACTAAAAATCACGTTGACAGTACTGGCTCCTTAGCCGAATCTGTTCCAGCGTACAAATTCAATTCTGAAAGTCACGCTGACAGTACTGGCTCCTTAGCCGAATCTGTTCCAGTGTGCAAATTCAACTCTAAAAGTCACGTTGACAGTACTGGCTCCTTAGCCAAATCTGTTCCAGTGTGCAAATTCAACTCTAAAAGTCACACTGATAGTACTGGCTCCTTAGCCAAATCTATTCCAGTGTGCAATCCCACATTCAAAAGTCACGCTGACAGTACTGGCTCCTTAGCCAAATCTGTTCCAGCGTGTAATTCTAAAATCAAAAGTCACGCTAACAGCTCTGGTTCTTTAACCAAGTCTGTTTCAGCGTGTATTTCATCAGAGAAGAATAACTCCTTAGTTATCTCTTCTTCTTCACCGAGTTCTACTAGAACTGGGGGTGGTCTTCCACACAAAGTCCCTTCGAAAAGGAATAACTCTTTAGTTGTTTCTTCTGCTCCTGTAGTTTTTACTCCAGGAATAGCTTTGACTGATACTTTTGTTAGTCAAAGGAAAGGAGATGGTCTTTTGACTACTCTTCCTTCTGGACATTCTATGTCTCAACATCTGAATGAGTCTAAGAAGAAACATTCCTTAATGTCTTCTTCTTTGATTTCTTCAAATTGGGCACATAATCTGTCCATTAAAGAGGGTCTGTTACCAACTCCTAATCAAGGGAGTGGTTTAACTCTTCCTTCTCTGCAAATATCCAGATCAATGGAAGGAAAACTCCATGTTTCCAAAATTAATATGTTACCTTCCACTGATTTAAGAACAAAACTCAGCACTTCTGGTGTTAAGAAACCATACCAATTGGATATGAGGATAAAAGATCCAGATGCAGAGTATGCAAGAAATTATGTGGCTCACATTAATCACTCTTTGTATAATCAAGAGCCATCAAGACCCAAGAACAGGAAGTATATTCCTCAATCTTCACAAACAGATTTACGGGAATATCTTCAACAGAAGAGAAGGAGTAATTCTATATCAAAGGAACATGCTGAATGTGAATTCTATCCAAGAGTCATAATTCAGTGCAGATGTGAATCAACAGTTCAAGACCATGGTGATCATGAATGTGACTTCCAGCTAAGAGTCACAATGCAATGCAGATGTCAAAATAAACGACAGTCTGTCTTTAATAGGATTCAGTATGAACCTATGCCTGATGAAGATGAGCCTTTGTTTGCCTCTGTCAACATGACTTCTCGGGACACCGGGGGTAGAGTTGATAGTCCAGATGGAGTATATAGAAACACCAGAGCAAGAGTCATGGCTTCTAGTCAAAGAAATTTGATCCCTGAAATTGATTCTGAATTTCTTGGAGAATCTAACTTCCCACCTCTTCCTACTGGGGGTAATTCTCCTATAGGGGTGTAAACGGGCCGGACGGACACGGACAGTCCACTGTCCGTGTTCGGTCCGAAAATGAAAATGAGTTCGGACGGACGGACACGGACAGTCCACTGTTCGAGTTCGGGCCGGACGGACACGGACAACCACTGTTCGTTAATTCAATCGGACGGTCCGCGGACAAATGAAATATATTACCAAAAGCTATTATTTTATCAAGATATCTTGATAGTTGGTACAAAAAATCAAGTTGAAAGAAAATACAATTGAAGGTTATAGAATACAACAAACAATAGTAAAAGGTTAACAAAAATCGAGACCGAACAACAAAAAATTGATGCA
Organism: Iris pallida; assembly: GCA_029216955.1. NCBI lineage: Eukaryota > Viridiplantae > Streptophyta > Magnoliopsida > Asparagales > Iridaceae > Iris > Iris pallida. Next base: position 2,791,135 of record JANAVB010020999.1, read on the forward strand.
AAACCAAAATAATATGACATAATTGATGCAAAACCAAAATGAGTCTCCACTATCGGACGGTTCGCGGACAAATTCGGACCGGACATGGATATGACCGTGTCCGGGTCCGATTTTTAAACGGACCAAAAAAAATGTCCAAGTTCTGTTCGTTAATCAATCGGACGGTCCGCGGTCGAACCATTTATCGAGCCGGACACGTACGGACAACGGACTACTTTGTCCATTTTACACCCCTATTCTCCTATAGTTGACTTTGATACACGAAGCAATGATTCAGAGCATACAACATCTACTAGTTCATCAATAATCCCTCATACAGTCACGACTTACATGGTTGATGGGAATACTGATGAACCTTCTTCTTCCCTGACTCCTCAAGATCAAAGAATTGCTTCTTTGGAACAGCAAATAAAGTCTATGACTGACACAATGAAGTCAATGTATGAACTCATGACAGCTCAGTTGCAAAATCGATAGACTGTATCAGATGCCATACCAGTTGATACTGATATAAGTCCAGTACAAGTTCCTCCAGCAGTACAATCCAATACTCCTGGACCTGCTCAACCAAATCCTAGTCTATCTGGAGCTGGGGGTAGTGCTTACAATGCTGTTCCTCCTCCCAACTATTCTCTACAAGCCACAACTCCACAATCTTCGGGAGTTGTCTCTGAAGAATTGAAAAATCTCAAAACTCAATTCGAGGCATTCAAACAGAAGGATGGTTTACAAAGGTTAGGCATCAAGCAACCTTATCCGATAGAATGGAAGCAAGTATCATATCCTCCTAAATACAAGCCTCCTACTATCTCATTCTATGATGGAACCACTTCTCCAAGTCAGTTTATCAATCACTTTGAAGTGATGACTGATCAACTACAACCAAGTGATGCCCTCCTTACTCGGGTATTTATTGGATGTCTCAAGGGAACGGCTTATGAATGGTATAGAAGTCTACCAGATGGGAGTATTACCTCATTTGCTGGTTTCAAACAGATGTTTCTTGAAAGGTTCTATGAAGGGCTTAATGACATGACTATGTCTGCTCTTATTAGAATCAAGCAGAAAAATAATGAATCTACAGAGGAATACATTGAACGGTTTCGAAAAGAAGCTCTGAAGATGCCTCTTGGAACTCCTGATGCTGTCACCATTGACACGTGTAAATCAAACTTGTTGCCAATCATCAGTATGTGGACAGGGTCCACTCAATTTTAAGATTGGCCTTCCTTCATAGTCAGTGCTAAAGCTGCAGAAATCAGTGCTGAAACCTTCAAAGGTTTAGGAGTGCAGATGACTCCTAAAGAAACAGGACAAGGTGCTAACAATAAAAATAATGCTCGCAAAGGAAAAGAAACTCTTGAAGTTAATCTTCAGAGCAAAGATGCATCAAATGTTCAAACTCCTGCCTCTACAACTCAACAATCAAGAACACCTCACCCCAGAGAAGAATATTCTTTTGATGACGACGATGTCCTTGGTATCTTTGAATGTCTGCTGAAAGGTAATAAAATACAATTACCAGAGATCAAGAAACCTGATAAAGCTGGTAAGACAGATCATCCTAAATACTGTCCATATCATAGAATGCTGGGTCATACAATTCGTACATGTTATGTATTGAAAAGAAAGATCCAAGAAATGATTAAATCTGGAGCTATCTCTCTTATTCCAAAAGAGAAGACCGTCACCTCCAACGTCGTCTCTATGCAATTTGGAAATTTCCCTCCTCAACTCCTTGAAAGTGGGATTGTTCCTATTCCCAAGGCAACTCTTGACATAGTGAATCTTCCTCCTCCACAGTCTGAAGGATTAGTGCCAATCACTTTGGAAACAGGGAAAATCATGTGGATCCATCCTGATCTAGTGGCAGATTTTGAATCGCCTTCTCCTCAAAAGATTTCTTCTCAAAAATCCAAGAAGGCTGGAAAGATCAAGTCATGTCATATGACTTCTCTTGGGTCTACCTCTGACACAGAGCCAAAAGACAAAGAAGAAGCACTTATTAGTGCTACTCGAACGGGAAAACCTTACCTAAAGGATTATTCTAAAAATCCTGAAGATCCTACTGATATCCCTTCAGATGCTAAAGATGCTCCTAATGTTCCTCCCGAAGAAGAACCATCTACTGAACCTGTTCCTCCCAAGCCTACGGCTCTGGAGAAAGGCAAACAACAGGCTCGGTTTGATAAGCCAATCAAGAAGTCTTCTCCTCTTGGACTTCAGAAGCCTTACAACTTCGACATTTTGGCTCAGCTTGCTAATACTCCCGCTAGAATGTCCCTTTTTGAACTTCTACGTCTTTCCAAAGAGACTCGGGAGACGTTAAGTGAAGCACTTCTACAAGCTGACTCTTGTCTTGCACAATTGAAGAAGCCGGATGCGGAACCTGCCACTTGCTTACATTGCAACAGTGTACTGGAGATTATCCCAAATATTACCTTTACATAAGACGACATGTTACTGGAGGATAATCGACATGACCGACCTCTCTACTATACTGGTTATATTGATACGATGAAGATAGATCGTATCCTCATTGACCCAGGGTCTGCTATAAGCATAATGCCAAAGAGTTTATTGGATGAACTAAAAATCCCTCTTCACAAGCTCTCCAAGACGGTTACTACTATCTTGGGATTCAATCAAAGCCGAAGTGAGCCTTTGGAAAAGATTCATCTGAAGCTTCAGATAGGCGATTTCAGATCTAAAGTCACTTTCTATGTGATCGAGATCGCGGGATCCTATAATCTTCTTCTGGGGAGGCCCTTTCTTCATGAAAATAATGTGGTGCCCTCTACTCTTCATCAATGTTTTAAATACATTGATAGCAATGGAAGAGTACAAAAAGAAATTGCTGATATAAATCCCTTCCATGGGGTTGAAGCTTATTTCAACGATTCCCGAATGTACAAAGAAGAGTATACAAGGATCATACAAGCTATGGAGAAAGAAGATGCACAAAGTGAGACTTTAATAATCCCTGTTAAATGTCGAACTACTCAGCAACAATCTCCTAAACCCTCTGGAGAAGATTCTTTCATCATTCCAGTGAGTGGACGGATCTCTCCGTTACCTCAGTCATCTACTCAGAATACACTGATCATTCCTGTCAGTGGGCGTACTATAGTTCCTGTACCTTCACAAGATACTCTGCTAATTCCAGTTGGAGGGCGGACTACTCTTCCTACTCAAACTTCAAGGGAGCTCACCTCTTCTGAGCCATTTGTTATCGATCTTAATCGAAACAAAGCTTCTTCTTCTTCTCCCCCTTTAGTCATTGACTTGGCTAAAATCTCTATGGCTCAGCCTTCTCCCAATGTAAATATTGCTGCTTTTACATTTAATGAAAAGTCTCCACCTTTGCAGTACGTTGATGTGTGTAATTATGTTTATAGTTATTTACATCTGTTAGATGACTTGAACACAATAACCATAGGAGTTGTACAGGCTGTTCATACAGATGTATCTCTAGAACCTGTACAATCTTCATACTTTCTAGTTCCCAGCAGAAAGCCAGGAGACATTCCAATATTCTTCTACAAAGGGCCTCAAAATCCTTCTGATCTTGAAGATGATGACAAAAATGATGATACTGGAAGATTACAACTACGTCGTTATAGTCAGCAATCTAGAGACATCATCAAAAATATGGGCTATGACTTCAGGACTGGCCTTAATAATGGAAAAGGAAGAAAAATGCCTGTCCGGATTCCTCCTTTGAAATATGGAAGGACGAAATGCGGATTGGGTTATACTGCTCCTACTCCTTTCATCAATATTATCCACGAAGATCTTGAGTCTGACGAAGATAAGAGATCTGATTCTTCTAGTACCACTTCTTGGGATTCCGATACGAGTATCGGTGACTTCTATTGCAACCTTCTGTCTTCCAATATGGTTTCTATTAACTGTTTTGAAAAATGATTCATATTTGACGGTTCATCCGTTCATCTGACGGTTTGACCGTTCATCAATACGTGACGGCTCGTCCGTTCATCTATCCGACGGTTCGTCCGTTCATTATAATCTGACGGTTAATCCGTTCATTCATTTAGTCTTTTGATTTCCGAGTCTAAAGATCATGAAAAATTGAATTTAAAGATATTTTTATGTCTGAATTCTATTTTTTCCAATCAGTATTAAACTAAGATCATTTATAGTTTAATATCATTTGATAGAATTATCGTTTGTATATTCTATTCTACTGAAATATGTCATGTATTATTTACCTCTGAACATATTTTCTATGAATCTATCATTTTCAAAACAGCAAAACCAAAAGTCAGATCAAGGATTTTCATTTACTCTCATTCCAGAATCAAAACATGAGATACAAGTTGTAGGTCCTAAAAAAATCAAGTTGCATCAATCAACAAAATCAAGAAATCAAAATATACATCATTTTGATGAATTGCGCAGACAAACAGATTGTGCAGCAATCCGATTGCGCACACTGCTTTGCGCACACAACCGATTGCGCAAGCTGACGTGGCAGAAGTCATCATTACTAAATCAAATCAAATCTTTTCTGACAACTGACAGCGCGAATAACAAGGAGTCTGTTCGTTTCTTGCGCCGCACAGTGCTCGAGGGCGGCTGACAGCTGGCAGCGCAAACCAATGCTGCGCAGTTTGAGTCTGCGCAAATCATGTATGCGCAATTCAACTCTGCGCACTTTATCAAATATAACTGTTAAGTTACACGTGGCATTCATGCCATCGATTGTTCATTACGTGGCAACTGTTCATGCACGATCATGCGCATTTCTATCAAATCATGCCATGTGTCCATGATAGTCGGCCCACGATCCAGTAACTATCTGCGCAAATCAATGTTGCGCAAACCAATGCTGCGCAAATCATCCTGCGCAGTCCAAAATAACTGAAAATTAGTTATTTCCAGAACTCTATAAATAGAGTTTCAAGTCTTCATTTCAAGGGAGATCAGAGATCAGAGATCAAGATCAGAAATCAGAAATTAGAGAGTTCAGGAGTTCTTGCCAAAGTGCTGCTGCATTCTTCCGAGACTTTTGTCTTCAACTTCCGAGGCTTTCGCCTTCAGTTTTCTGAGTTGTTTTCAACTTCAGAGGCTTCGTCTTCAAAAGTTCACATCGTCCAAGGGATAAAGCAATCGTCATCGAGATTGGATTCCTACAGTTGTAATTTTCCCAGAATTCTTGTAATCTTTATTACAGTTTGTATCAATAAAGTTCTATACTTTTGTTTTTGCAAACAAAATGGCGACTCTGCTGGGGACAACTTTCTCCTCCGACGAGGAAGTAGCAACTCAATGTGACGTAGCGTCTATCGGGAAGACGCAGAAGACCCTGGTTGTCAAGGTCAACCAGACAGCCTACGAGGCAATGCTCAACTCCAAGACCATTCCCCGTACTGTAGCCACTTCTGCAAAGAGCAAAGTGCGCTCAGTTTGGGTCTCCAAGACTGCTGCACAATCTGCTGGCCAGTCTGCTGCGCAAACTGCTGTGTCAACTGCTGCACAGTCTGTCTTAGCAACTGCTGCACAATCTGTTGCAGTCAATGCTGTGCAATCTGTTGCAAAAGTTGCACAAGCTACTTCATATGCTGCCTTGTCAAAACAGAAGACTCCTATGACTCTGGCGCAATTGGCAGTAGCTTTTCCTGCGCAAAACAGCATTCCAGCAACCAAAGTGCATCCTAAGCACTCTAAAGCAAAGAATCCTACTTCTGTGGCCAGAACCAATCTACCCTCCACTCATGCGCAAATCACTTCTGCGCAAACCAAGGGAAACAGCCCTTTGGCTAAATTCTCTCCTTCTCATAATCAAGAGAAAATATCTGATTCTCCTCTTAAACATCCTGCTGTTCTAGTACAATCTACTGGGGGTAGTCCTTTGGCTATTCCTCCTCCTTCTCAGATCAAAGGAAAACGCCCGTTGGTCTTTTCTCAAACTTCCTTGTCTCATGACTTGGAAGACAACAGAGGGAAATGCTCTTTAGTTATCCCTTCTTCTCAGAACAAAGGAAAAGGCCCTTTGGTCTTTTCTCAGTCTTCTTCGGTCTTTACTGAAGCAGATCAAATTGCACGTGTTTCAACACCCGTCAGTACAAGATCTCCTACGAACAAAGATTCTTTTTACCTTCATAACAAAAGAACTTGCACTGATCAAAGAGGTATTTTGCCTACCCCAGTAGCAGAATTCCAAGACCTCCCAACTTTCAAAATATCCCGTTCCAAACAAGGAAAACTGTTGGTGTCTCAAACAGAAACCCCTGGGGGTGAATTTGCAGACCTACGAACATATCTTAACAGGCCAACTTCAGCAAAACGTAAACAGCCAATGCCGAAGGTTAAGCCTCAAAGACAAATCTCCAAGAACATAAATTCTGATACTTATGCCAATGAGATGAGTACTTCCTTGTATACACAGGGGACAAAATATTTGAAGAATCGGAATCATGTTCCAAATATTGTTAAAGAACACATTCCTCGAACTTTTCCCCGTCCCGGCATGATTTCTGATCTTCGAGAACATCTCAGACAAAAACGGGATAATGTCTCAACTCCTTCAAATCAACCATCTGATCATCATTGCAATCATAAAGTCATCATCCAATGTTGTTGTCAAACAACAAAGCGATCTGTCTTCGATCGTCTGACTTTTGCTAAAACTGAACCAATGTCAGAAGAAGACGAAGTGTTGTACGCTTCTGTCAATATGACTTCCCGAGACACCGGGGGTAGAAAGTGCTCCAAACATGGTAAGCCTCGCAGACCAAGCCAACGATATTTGGATTTACTCCAAGAATCCTCTGAAGGAGTATTTCGACATACTCGTTCCCACAGCCGAAACACAATCGGTCAAAGGAATCTTCCTCAAGATCCTTCAGTTTATCTTCCTACTTTTCAGTCAGGAGACGAATCTTTCTCTGATTATGATGCATATAGTGAAAGCTCTGAACAAACAGTTTCGTCTACTGTACCTAGAGAAGTGACAGCATATGTTGTCACTGATGATCCAGATGCTTCAACTTCCGTAAACCAAGAACAGCGAATTGTTGCATTGGAAGACAAACTGAAGACCATGGCTGAGATGGTCGCCAGTATGCATTCTATCATTATGGCACAACATGCTACCCCACCAACTGTACCGGCTGCTATAAACCCTGAAATCATAGCTTCATCGGTGCCCATCAATACTGGGCTGGGGGTAGTATCTCCTCAGATGCCTCCTGTGCAAGTACAAGTTCAAACTATACCTAGTCAATCAGGTGCTGGGGGTAGTGCGTATAATGCTGTCCCTCCTCCTACCACCGCTCCTTCCTCTTCATCTGAAGATGCTAATGAAGCAGTCAAGCTTTTACGAACTCAGTTTGAAGCTTTCAAAGAGAAAGACAACCTGCAAAGGTTGGGAATCAAACAACCATATCCGGTTGAATGGAAGGATGTCCCGTTTCCTCCAAAGTACAAAATCCCTACAATCTCTCTGTTCGATGGCAGTACTTCCCCAAGTCAATTCATCAATCATTTTGAGGTAATGACTGTTCAACTTCAGCCAAATGACGCTCTTCTTACCAGAGTGTTCGTCGGTTGTTTAGCTGGCGTAGCATACGACTGGTACAGAAGTTTGCCCGATGGTTGCATTACTTCTTTTTCAGGTCTCAAACAAATCTTTCTGGAACGGTTCTATGAGGGATTTAATGATATGACGATGTCAGCTCTCAACAAAATCAAACAAAAACATAATGAAACTGCTGAGAGCTTTATTGAACGATTCCGCCGTGAAGCTTTGAAAATACCTCCAGGGACTCCAGCTGCTGTTACTATTGATACTTGTAAGGCGAATCTTTTACCTATTATCAGTATGTGGACGGGATCTACTCAATTCCAAGATTGGCCCTCATTCATCGTCAACGCCAAAGCCGCTGAAGTAAGTGCCGACAAGTTTAAACAATTGGGGGTACAAATGTCTAATCCTGATCGCGATGAGCATCAGAATTCAGGTGGTGGCAATCGCCAGAACAATCGCAAAGCGAAAGAGACTTTAAACATTAACTTGAACAAAAGCAAAGAGTCTTTGGCTGTCAACGTAGCTCAGCCTACGTCCACTTCCACTCCTTCTGCACCACAACCGAGGGAACCTCGTCCTAAGGTAGAGTATTCTTTTGACAAGAATGACACGGCAAGTATCTTCGATTGTTTACTCAAAAGCAATAAGATCCAGCTCCCAGACCCAAAGAAACCTGATGAAGTTGGTAAGACCGATCATCCTAAGTACTGTGTTTACCACCGATTCATTGGACATCCTACTAGAGCATGTTATGTGCTCAAGGGCAAGATTCAAGAGCTTGTTAATGCTGGAGTTGTTACTCTGCAACAAGATGAAAAGACTGTCACTGCCAATATGGTTTCAGTTCAGTTCGGTAACTTTCCTCCGCAGATGATACAGCATGGTGTCATTCCTATTCCGAAAACTACTCTTGAGATTGAAAATATTCCTTCTCCACCAAATGAAGGTCTCGTTCCTTTGTCTCTAGACAATGGCGAGGTTATGTGGATTCACCCCGATCTTACTTCAGAGTTCGAGGATTCTTCTTCTTCCAAGAAGAAAAGTCGCTCCAAAGGCAAGACGAAGATTTGCAACATGGTATCTTTTGATCCCATAGTTGACGAAGAAATTCTATTAGGCACCAGATCAGGAAAGCCCTATTTGAAGGATTACCCTGAAACTCAAGAGAATCCTACTTCTTCTCCTGAACCTACCTCCGCACAACCTGCTCTAGCTGAAGAGAATCCTGCTACACCTTCACCAGTTGTGATTCCTATTCCTCCCAAGCCAGTGACTGCTGATAAAGGCAAACAACAAGTCCGCTTTGATAAACCTTTGAAGAAATCGTCTCCTACATGACTCGAGAAGCCTTACAACTTCGATATATTGGCTCAACTAGCCAATACCCCAGCAAAGTTGTCTATCTTTGAACTCTTGCGTCTTTCCAAAGAGACTCGAGAAACCCTCAGCGAAGCTCTTATGCAAGCAGAAGCTTGTCTAACCTTTCTCAAAAAGCCCGAAGCAGAATCAGTCTCTTGTAATAGTGTTCAGGAATTCATTCCGAACATAACTTTTACGCAAGATGACATGCTGATGGAAGACAACAGGCATGACCGTCCTCTTTACTATACAGGATACGTCGATTCGATGAAAGTCGATCGTATTCTGATAGATCCAGGGTCTGCTCTTAGTATCATGCCAAAGACAATGCTCGATGCTTTGAAAATTCCTGTGCATAGTCTCTCCACTACAATCACTACCATCCTTGGATTCAATCAAGGAAAGAGTGAACCTTTGGGCAAGATTCGCCTAAAACTTCAAATTGGCAATCTTCGCACGAAAGTTACATTCTACATTATTAACAATTTTGGTTGTTCTTACAACGCTCTATTGGGGAGACCATTCTTATACGAGCACAATGTTGTTCCATCAACCCTTCATCAATGTTTCAAATATGTTGATGACAAAGGCGTAGTTCGTAAGGAGGTTGCGGATCTTTATCCCTTCAAAGGTGTTGAAGCATACTGCAACGACGCTCGGATGTATAAGGATGAATTCATGAAAATCGTGTTAGCATTAGACACTGAAGAAGAACAAGAAGCGACGCCTAAAGACACTCTAATCATACCCGTCAAAGGGCGAGTTTCTCATCCTCAATCTTCCAAGCCACTGGCTATTCACTTATTAGCCCAAAAGAAGTCAATTGATGCTGATCAAGATCAAAGGGAGCTCACCTCTTCTGAGCCACTTGTTATCGATTTACGTCGTAAAAGGACAAAAAGCAGCTCACTTCTTCTGAGCCAATTGTTGTGATCTCATTCGCAACAAAGAAAAAAAGGAGCTCATTCCTCTGAGCCACTTGTTATCGACCTCCGTCGTAACAACCGCCTCACGTTCTTCTTCTCCCCTCTTGTAATTAATCTGACCAAGCCTGCTAAGGCCAAAGGTCCTGTTGTAAATACTGATGTACAAATCAATGAAAAAGCACCTATTTCCAGTATACTGATTTATTCATACTAATACTATTTAGATATGTTAGATAGCTTCCAATCAATTACAATGGGAGTTGTGCAATCTCTTCATACAGAAGTCTTACTCGAACACTCAGATGATTCATACTTTTGTCTCTTCTCGAAAGAGAGGTGAAAGTCCAATAATTTTATTAAAGGACCAGAACAAAAATTCAGTTATACGGATGACAGTAAACTTAACGACACGGGGCGTATCCAACTCCATCGTTATAGTCAACAATCAAAAAAAGACTCA